>PVJA010002995.1:0-63362 GCA_004027025.1 Myocastor coypus | reverse complement strand
TATTACCTTATGAAATAGATTTCTGAGGATAAGGCTTTGTTGAATGTGAGTTAATACAGTTAGCTTGAAAACTGAGGTCTACATTTATTTATAATCATTTTCCAAGTCAACCTGCAGAGCAATTGTGTGACTTGGAAAGATTTGTATCCTCAGAAGCTTATATTACATACGGCAAAGACTCCTACAAACCAAATAAAGGATTCTTAGTCATAGTGGGTATAGAAATAGTATTGTAAAAAACATCTGGAACACTTGGATGATTTTGCATATAAATTCAGGTTTTTTATTGAAATAAAATAGCCCATTTCACATTCAAATCAATTCATTAATCACGAAGTGGTTCATATACTTTTCTGAGTTCTAGTCCTCTTTGAAAAGTGAAAGCGGTGCTTCCCTTCCAGAGAGAGGTTTATATATGTAAATGCTTTTGCATATAATTTCTCCACAACATTTCCTCTGCTCCTCTGACCCTAAATCAATCTATTGTGGGCATAGAAAGTGTATATACAGGCAGATATCATGCAGTTCTAAGTGGCTAAGAAAGTTGTCATGCACACATGCAATTGTGCTGACCTTTTATGCGACAACTCTACCTGTTTTATGATATGTGTTGGTGCTGAAAGAAAGGATGAGAAGACTGATGAATGAAGCTTCAGAGGACTCACTGAGATTTCTCTTTCAGTGAGCTCAGAGCCTCAGAAGACTCTTCTTTTTATTCATCATTTAAAAAAATGACTAACGAGTATATGTCACTACTTTAATAGATAGAGCATATTCCAGACACTGAATTCACACAAATGCTAACTGATAAAATACTGTAAGCAGGGGAGGAGGCAACCATTGGTGTTACGTAGCAATTAAACAAAGAACAGAGCACCCATGGGATGATCCGTCATCTGCAACCTTGAGCCCAGCTTTCCAGGACTCCCAAGCAACAGAAGGCGGCCTTCCCTGGGCTCTGTCCATAATTCAAGGACAGGGCACCTGCAGGAGGGGCCGCCACCTGCAACTCCAAGTCCCAGCTTTCTGGGACTCCTGAGCAACAGAAGGCAGCCCTCTCAGGCTCTGTCCATATCTCACCGTGTCCAGACAACAACTAACCTTCATTCTTATCTCTATGTTACAACACCTACCACTGTGGCTTCCTGGTTGGGAGGTACAGGTGGACCCAATTAGAGGCAGGTGGTCCTTTGTAATCATCGATTAAGTTGGTTCACATCATACATCCAGTAGCTTCCACAGCTAATACCTTACTAATGCTCTTAAATGGAAACTTTACAATAAAATTTAAAATTTTAAATTAATAGGAATGTTATCGGAAACCATAACACCGGTTCACAAGACACTTAAAGAAAAAAAAAAGTAAGCCAGTTATGAATGCTTATATCATTCTAGTCTCCAATTCTATACTGCTACTGAGCACCCATTGTGTGCCAGGCATTGTGCTAGGAGCCCTTGATGAGCAACTTCCAAGAATCATAGGTCCCTTGAAGGAGTCATAGGTCAACAGTCATTACCAAAGAAGAGAAGAAATGGTGAAATCTGGCTAGATGGGGTTTTGATGAAGGTTTCAGGAAGAGCTGAAAACAAAACTAAACCAGAGGGATGAGCAGGGGCCACAGGCATTCAAGGCTGAGGAAAGAGCAGAAGCCATGGACAGAGAAAGCAAGGGGTCCGTGAGGCTTTCTGGGCATCCAAAGTAGAGTTCAGAGTGGGAGATATCTCAAGGAAACAAGTGAAGAGGTGAGCAGGTGTCAGACCATGGAGGATCCTGGGTGCCTTCCCTTTGAGTTTCATCCTAAGAGACAATGACGAGGTGCTGAAAAGACTTCAAAGAAAGCATCAGGAGGGCGGGGGATAAATGAGTGCAGTGGTTCTTAAAATGGCAACTTCCAAGACCTTGTGGCCATCCAGGAGGTCAGAGTTATTTTATAATAATAGACATTGTTTAGCTTTTCTATTCTCATTCTTTTGAGCAGGTACAGCAGAGTTTTCCAGAGACTGCATAATGAATGAGGACATCCTTGATCTTATGGCTTTCGGATTATGCATTTGCATTATTCTTTTTAAAAAAATGTTTCTCAGTTTTAATCCCTAACAAAGTAAATATCTATATCTAACCTGTATAAACAAAGCTCTTAGGAGTTTTTAATAAATTTAAAAATGCAAAGATAGAAAGACTAGAATGAGAGAACTGAAGGCTTCATTCTAACTGTACTTAATGGAACAGGGAGGAAGGGAGGGAGAGTGACGCTGGAATTGCCCGGTGGGAGGCTCACCTGGTCTCGCAAAAATGATGCTTATGGTCAGAAAGATAGCCAGCAAGACAAAAGAATGAGCCTAAGAAATATTGGAAAAGTCGAATCAACAGATTTGTGTTAACTGTATATAGAGGAATGAGAACGAAATGAAGAAGGCTCAGGTTCTAGGAGGAGGCGTCAGGCGCACCATGCTTAGTCTGAGTTGCTTGTACATCTACTTGGCAGTGTTTGATGGCGTGCTCCATAGCTGAGTGGTGACAGTTAATGTTCTTAAAGGAAATGAAATCCTCTCCAGACGATGTAAAGAGTGGAAAAGAAGTTAAATTTGGAAGAGAATAGGAGTAGCTTAAGAGGAGGACTCTTCAAAGAAGAGAAGGAAGAGTCTCATAAATATGCTATGAGCAAGTCAAGGTCAGAGAGTGTTAGGAGGAAGGCATGAACCAGCAGCGTAAAGCACTGATGGAGAGAGAGTCCACCAGGTTGTGAGGAGAGGGTGAACCATGCCTGGATGCTGACTTCTTTCCCCTTCATCACCCATGAAGAAGCCACAGAAGGTAGGTTGCACAGACAGAAAACAATGTAACACTAAACTCAGAAACTCCTGGGGAGATCAGAGGCTCTCCTAAGTAGGCAAAGTAAGATGCTTCTGGTGCAATGGGCAGCCAGAAACATGAGGGGGAGAAAAGCGGGGGAAACTTAGAATTCTGCTCTAGTGTTTACCAGAGTGCCTGGTGGGCACAGAAACGAGCAGTAATGGCCCTGCTCCATGGTACAATACCAGGCAGCCCAACGCCCATGGAGCGAGAGTGTACAGGTTAGGCTAATTAGCTCTTTGGATGCTCATTCCTTCTCCTGTCCCCTTCAAGCTGCCAAGACTAGCAGATCACAAACCAATATGACTGGTACAACATTAAAATTAAGACAATGAGAAAGCCTTAAAGCCTTCAAGAAGGAAGATGTTTATCATTACCCAAAGGGCAAAAATCTCGATAGACCACATCTCTCAATAGAAAAATTGCATTTCAGGAGATAATAGAGTGGTGTTTTAAAATAATAAAGAGCATGAGGTATGGCAATAATCACAGAATTCTGGGAGGCTGAGGCAGGATGACAGAAGTTCAAGCTGAACTTGGGCAATTTAGTAACTTAATGAGTACCTGTCAAATAAATCAATAAATTTTATAAGAGGCTGAGGATATAACTCAGTGCAAAGGTCCTGCCTGGGTTTAATCCCCAGTCATGAAAGCAAAAGCCTGAAGGTAAAAAGTTTAAACATTTGCTGTTATATCCAATAGAGAAGAATGTATATGTGATTGTGAAATAAATCCTTTGGGGGGCCTCATAAAATTGCTCCCACTCAATGGAATATCTTGCAAGCATTGCAAGAGGATATGCTGAAAAATAAGGGACACTAAATTTAGGAAGATCCTACAGGAGCTATAGAAAGTGGGGATGTTTAAATAGTTGAGAAAAAGATGCCTTTTATGATGGGAAATGTCAAGGAAAAGAAGCAAAAAGCATGGTTCCAAACAATGCGATTTCAAAGGATAGAAGATACCAAAATAGTGTGGTATGAAGGGACTAAAGGAAAGAGGAAGTCCCATTGGGAAAACTCGGAGAGAACGATAAGGTAAAGTCGTGATAATGATGAGTGTCTAGACAAGGCAGTGTAGTCCTGTGACCCCAGCACTCTGGAGGCAGAGCGAGAAGGACTGCCAAGAGCTGGAGGGCAGCCAGGGCTATGTGGTGACTTCAACGTCTAGATATATAATGAAAATCTATCTCCTCCACCAAAAGCCTAAAACCTATAAAAATGGATATTCTTTTTTAATTAATTAATTTTTAAATTTGTAATTTATGGTAGGGTCTACAGGATGTTCAGGGTCTCACTACTAGATAGGACTCATGATCTGCCTGTTTACAGGTTCCCAAGGATGGGACTACAGGTGCGCACCACAATCATGCCCAGTCTCAGTTGCCATCTCAGTGCACCCCGGGGGTGGGGTCATCGGGGCAGGCTTGGGGATCAAATCCCCTGGCACCTGTGCCTGAACGCGCTAAGCTATTTGGCCAGCTTTGTTGTTCTTGGTTGTAAAAGTCAACTTTAAGGAAAAGTAATCCAGCTAAAGTAGACAGAAGTGGATGTAAGAATGAATGAGAGATAAACACACAAGTACAGGAAACTTGCAAAACTGTGCCTAAAGGAGAGGAGACAGGAAACAGTAGGCTGGTGAAGTGTCATGGCTGTGGAAGGCTTTCAGAAAGGAGCATTTTTATTGGTCATCATGAAATGGATCTGGGGTAGTTGTGAAATACACATAGACCAGAAGAGTAAATCAAGATAAAAGGAAAACAGGAAAGAAAACCATTGGCATGCAGACCTTACATACTCACAAAGCTGAGAGGTGGGTGTTCCTAGCAGCCAATTTAAAAACTGAAAACATTCAAAAGTAATCTCACAGATTCCTTTCTGCTGGTGGGCACCATGGAGGAAGCATTGTCAGTCTCCTTTCCTACTGCGGTCATGTCTAATTCAGTCTCCCAAAAAGCTCGAATAGCTACGGAAGCTCTTCATCGGAGGGATGAGCTTTGACACAACTGATGAGAGCCTGAGGAGCCATTTTGAGCAATGAGGAACACCCACAGACTGTGTGGTAATGAGAGACCCAAACACCAAGTGTTCCAGGGGCTTTGGGTTTGTCACTTATGCCACTGTGGAGGAGGTGGTTGCAGCCATGATGCAAGGCCACATAAAATGGATAGGAGAGTTGTGGAGCCAAAGAAAGCTGTCTCAAGAGAAGGTTCTCAAAGACCAGGTGCCCACTTAACAGTGAAGCAGATCTTTGTTAGTGGCATTAAAGAAGATACAGAAGAATATCAACTACAAGGTAATTTTGAATAATATGGAAAAATTGAAGTGATTGAAATTATGACTGACTGACCTAGGCAGTGGAAAGAAGAAGGGCTTTGCTTTTGTAACCTTAGATGACCATGACTCTGTGGATAAGATTGTCATTAAAAAATACCACACTGTGAACAGCCACAACTGTGAAGTGAGGAAAGCCCTGTCGAAGCAGGAGATGGCTAGTGCTTCATCTAGCCGAAGGGGTCAAAGCAGTTCTGGAAATTTTGGTGGTGGTTGTAGAGGTGTTCTTGGTGGCAATGACAGTTTCTGTTGTGGAGGAAACTTCAGTGGTCAAGGTGGCTTTGGTGGCAGCCATGATAGGGGTGGATATGGTGGCAGTGGAGATGGCTACGATGGGTTTGGTAATGATGGAAGCAATTATGGAGGTGGTGGAAGCTATAATGAATTCGGCAACTGCAACAGTCAGTCTTCAAATTTTGTACCCGCAAAGGGAGGAAACTTTGGAGGCAGCTCTGGGCCCTATGGTAATGAAGGCCAAGGTTTTACCAAAACACAAAATCAAGGTGGCTATGGTGGCTTCAGCAGCAGCAGCAGTAGCTATGGCAGTGGCAGAAGATTTTAAACATTTCCAGGAAACAAAGCATAGCAGGAGAGGAGAGCCAGAGATGTGACAGGGAAGCTACAGGTTACAACAATGTGAACTCAGCCAAGATCAGGGGTGGCAGGGCCTAGCTGCTACAAGGAAGACATGTTTTAGACAGTACTCATGTATATGGGCAAAAACTTGAGGACTGTATCTGTGACTAATTGTATAACAGGTTATTTTAGTTCCTGTTCTGTGGGAAGTGTAAAGCATTCCAGCAAAGGGCTTTAATGTAGATTTTTTTTGTACCCATGCTGTTGATCAATAAATGTAATAGTCTGATCATGACACAGAATAAATGTCTTTTTTTTTTTTTTTTTTAAAGTAATCCCACATCTAGGAGGGTGACACAGAAGGATCATGAGTTCAAGTCCAGCCTGGGCAACTTGGTGACTGTCTCAAACACTGTTTCAAAATAAAATAAAGGGCTGGGGATGTAGCTCAATGTCAAGGGCCTGGGTTTAATCTCAGTACTGTAATGATAACAATAATAATCCCACATGAACAGGAATTTCAACTAGAACACCAATCTGATGTTATTACAGGCTCTAGAAGAGATGGCTAAGTCCTTGCCTGGGGCCACCACTCTTTTTAGTCTATTGTCCTCATTGTTGTCCACAGAGACCAGATGCCTGCTAGATTGGGCATCAATTACTCCAACATAAAAGTAGACAGGACAAAGACTAGGGGTGTTTTCTTTTCTATTTTCATTTTCATTTTTTTTAGTACAGGGTCTCACTACACAGATGGGACGCATAGTGATCCTCCTGTTTTCTGCCTCCCAAGTGCTGGGATTACAGGCATGTGCCACCATGCCCAGTTTCATTTGCTGTCTCAGCACACCCCAGGAGCAGGGCCAGCATGCTAAGGGTGTTTTCTGCACACCAGAGTTTGTCTTAAACTTGAACTATCTTGATTTCCTGTTCTCCCTGCCTCGTCTCCTTCTTATATCCTCTCTTCCATGTTTCCTAAATCATGGTAATGCTCGCATTCAGTTGATGCTGACGGAAGCAGTGGCCCGAGAAGTGCAAGCAAACTCCTTGGTTTTGGTGCTGGGAACTGAACTCAGGATCTTGCACTTGTCAGGCCAGCACTGTGCCACTGAGGCCTCCTCTTTGGTTTTGTCCTTCCATAAGTCAAGGAGAAGAGACTTGTCTTTCAAGAGCAATTCAAACCTAGATAAGCACACCACTTCTCATAAGTCACATGCTCGCCTCAGTTGCCTCTTTCATTATCTCATGGATTATACCTCAAAGGTTACCCTAATTATTTGTGGTTGGTTTGTCCAGTCCCATCTAAAATTCATATGCATATATAATTTCCTTCAAGCTACAAGACAACCCTGTTATACATTATCCTATTTTTATAGATAAAGAAAAGTAAACTCAGAGAAATTTGCCTGAGTTGCTCTGCTGTAACCTAAGTGATAGAACTCACATCCTTTTCAAGAAATAATTAAGGAATGAAGCTCACAGGCACCCGAATGTGTATCCCTCAATCTTTGCCAGGGCTTCCAATGGCCTTTGCTCTGCTCTGGCATTTTCTTTTTCTTTCTTTCTTTTTGGCTGGCTTAGGCTGCCTTTAGGGTGCATCGGGAAGGCTTATCGAGCTGGGGATCGAATCCCAGTCCCCTGTGCCTGACTGCATTTGCCTGAGCAGACTCTTAAACAGCTGAGCTAACCCGCAGGCCCCCTGCTCTGGCATTTTCTGTGCTGTTTATTGTTGCTCTTTCTTCACTTATTTTCTGTTTAAGTAACATCAGGGAGGGTTAATATAGAGTCCTAGCTGTGAAAGCAAATCTGTCTCATTGTCTAGTGAGGCTTTTTGAAAGCTAAATACCTGTTTCAGAAGGGGTTTGCTTTTGCTTCAAAAAACTGAAGGACATACTCTTGATGCACAACCAATTTTGAGAGAAAAACGTAAAATCTTGTTTCACTCTTACAGGAGACTGAAAATGAGGTATTTGGATACTTGACTCTTCTGGATAAGAAAAAAACAAAGTAAAACAAAACAGCATAGTGTTTTAAAATAGGGTAGTCATGACTACAGCTACTTCTTTGGGTTAATTTTTAAGTGCCTGAATGACAATAATATATCAACAAAACACACCTCTCTGAATAAAATGAAAAACACCTATCACTGAAAAGAATAGTAGATTTCACTGTAGTTACTGTTTTAATGTTTTGCAGATTCTTGAAATGGAATGCTAGCTTTCTCTCTTTATATAAGCACGTGGTATTCAGGGTGGTTTTGGTTGTCTGCTTTTTGTCAAATTGTGAACTTGGTGCTGACATCACAGTTCATTTCTCAGAGGCTCATACACGCAAGCAAGGGGAGATTCTAGAGATTCTTGCTATCAACTGAGCTGTTCCAAATAATAATAATCCATTAGCCTGCCAGAGAAAATCATATAGATGTCACATTAAAGACAGAACTTCACATTGGAAGCCATATTTTATTATTCATTTCTAAAGAAGGAAAAATAGATAGATGAAAATAACGATCAAATCAAATAGTTTCAGAGCTTCCAAGTTATTTTATGAATACTAAGCAATTGATTTTACTAGTTCCACAAAGCTAGGTCATAACTGATAAGTCATAAACCAACTGGGGCTTGCGGTAGACATTTTAGTATGTTAAGAAGCTCTGTGTATATATGACAAAGTAAAAATTTTAGATTTTACATTAATTAAAAAATATACCCAGGATAGCGATAATTAATGTGTTAACTACACAGTTACTATGTAGCTAAGTTGTCAAAATTGGGAAGAAAATGCCTGATTTTTTAATCTCCTGTGTTATCAAGAAGATCTCTGAAAGAAGATATTAAATGCAAAAAAAATAAAATGCACGTAAGAGAATAGTCTGCATTCTTGTTGTGGCGGACTAACCAAAGATCGTCTTGTAATGCCCAGCTAAACTGAGTCAGCATGGTTCCACATGCAGAGGGGCCACCTGAGAACTGCTGCAGCAGCATAAAGGGCACATGGAGAGGATGGTGTGCTGTTGACCCTCCCGGAGAAGTGCTTTGTGCTGGGTTTCCTGAGGTGAACTAGGCTGATCTTGCCCTCACTGACCATGGCTGCAATTGTCTTGAATGTTGCTTCCTGGTCCCATACAGATCCCTCAGTCTGCTAGCACAGATCATTCAACCCATTGGCACAGACTTTCCAACTTCCACCACTTGCCTTTGGGCCTCCCGACTGTAGATCTTTGACACAGACTTGCAAGAGACATTGCCAGGGGTTCTAGGCCTCCAGCTGGACTCATGCAGGACACTGCCATGAGATCCGGGCCCTCAGCTGAGTTCTTTTGGTTTCTAGTGCATGGGCATATCTCTTACACTCTTTTGCATTTGATTTTTTGGGTGAATATTATAAAATATTGGTATAAATTATGTATCCTATATTAAACCTATTCCCTTGCAAACCCTCATTGTGACACTTGGGTATAGAGAAAAAAATTAATAAATATTTTAGGCTCTCATCTCCATGCACTGGTTACTCTATACATCTCTTGCTAGACAGAGGAAAATTTGACATTAGGAACTTTACTCTCCAGGTTTATAGGTAGATTTTTAACGTAATTGCAGACAGACATTTATGAAATGGCTGCTTTTACAATGTTACAAAACAAAGACTGCATAATATGTCTGTAGGTCTTAGAGACTAAATTACATTTTACAACTAAGAGAGCAGGGTGAAATACTACAGTTTCTATGTGATGGGTTGTGACACGGAGGTATTATCTGATTTATTGGGATGGCATTTTCCATACACTTTAATTAGGGGAATTCTGTTCTGGTATATGCTACATAACCTCAGCTTCTATATTTTGAAGAAGCAGATGGGACCGACCATGGCACTTCTAATTTCTGAAGCTCATCTCTAGCAAACATGGATGCATGAGATGTTCCAGGCTGTGAACACTTCAGTTGAACCACTGATCCTATTTTGTCTATGACTTTGTGAATAAAAATGTCAACTACCTAAAGAACTAGCTGATTTGAATTTGAAATAGGGTTCAAAACTTCTGATTCCATAACAACTACTAGCAAGCTGGTAATGCCGATGAGAAAGACAGCAAATGCCTCAACATATAGCAAAGAAAAGTCTCAGTGCTGATCAGTCAGCCCGGGTACAACTCAGGCTGGCAGTACAAAGCTGATGGTGAAAGGTCTTTAATGTATGCGGTTTGCATCTTGCAGATTAATGTAGCAACTACATATTGATAAAATTTTTTTAGATAAAGGTCCTGTCAAGGACTGCTTTGAGAAATGATCTGACACTACTGCCATCTGTTTTTATACAGAAACTAATAGTTTAAAAGGAATAATTTACGTCCTTTGGGAAGTGAAAGGGAAGCTCTACAATTGCTGGATCTGCTCACTTTCTAGGCGACCCTTTTCCTGAGACAGTTTTGGGTAGCCTGGATTTTCACGTAGTTCAAATTACATGTTGTGAGTAATGATCTATTACTGATCCATAAAGTCAGCTATCTGTATACGCTTACATAGGTTTCATTAGCGAAGCAGTCTGGTCTCTTTGCAGCTATTGAAGGACATCCTGTGCTTTTTCCTTCCCTTCTGCTCCTTGCTTTCTGCGTATGCCCGAGCTTCCCAGCAGGCTGGCAGCAGGCCCCTCTCTCCTGGATTTCACTACTGTCTCCTGCCCTCCTGCCCCACACAGACTGTGAACACCTTGAGCTATGACAACCTCCAACCCCTAGCAGTAGGCACAGTACTTAGCACTCTAGCAATGCTTATTAAATGTGTTCATTAAAAACGTTCATTAAAGGTATTCTTCAATTCCACTGTATTCACAAAACATTTTGAATGTTTATTCTTGGCCATGCATTGTGATGTACACGGGTGG
The DNA here is from genome assembly GCA_004027025.1 of Myocastor coypus. Lineage (NCBI taxonomy): Eukaryota > Metazoa > Chordata > Mammalia > Rodentia > Myocastoridae > Myocastor > Myocastor coypus. The sequence continues at coordinate 52,718 of PVJA010002995.1, read as the reverse complement.
CTGCATGGATTTATATAAAGCACAACTTCTTCCTTTCAAGGAACTGAATCTTGGGGCCGGGGAGATAGCTCAGTAGAATAAGTGCTTGCCTGGCAAGTGCAAGGTCCTGAGTTCAATCCCTGCTACAACACACACACACACACACACACACACACACACAATCAATGGACTGCATCTAGTAAAAGAAAAAGACTATAGCAAACAATTAGGAAGCAATGCTGAAATCCGATGCCAAGACATACACCAGTCCACAAAGAAAATGAAAGTAAGACATTAGTCTGAAGAATACAGTATATCTTGGGGAAAGAGAATTCCTCACAAAATGTACACAGTACCAAGAACTCCCAGGACATAGATTCCCTGACACTCAGTGCATTTCACATCTTCAAATCTGCTTTTAATTTTTATCCCTTTTGTAACACTGACTTTATTTTTCTTTAAGAATTTTACTATGCTTTGGAACTGTGTGTAAAACACCAGAATCAACATTTTGCCTATCAGTTGACCTATAAAATATTAACCGTTAAGAGGAAGAAAATGTAAAATGAAGCAGAATTAAATGTTTAAATAGTAGCCGGGCATGGTGGCTCATGCCTGTAATCCCAGCACTCGGGAGGCTGAGGCAATTCGAGACCAGCCTGGGCTACAAAAGGGAACTTAAGGCCAGCCTGAACTGCATAGCGAGACCCTGTCTCAAGAAGACAAAAAAAAAAAAAAAAAAAAAAAAAAAAAAAAAAAAAAAAGTTTAAATAAAATGCTACATGACCATGTTGAACAAACCATGCCAGTACAGGGGTCCTAATGTCAGCTATTTGTGGGGGAATGGTAAAATTTTATATTAAGCTATGGGTATGAAGCTCCAATTGCCATTATGAGTAGAAGTCATGAGTAGTATTGGCGGGGCAGAAGTTCAAATGACATAGAAGTGCACCTAACATCTTATTTTCCATGTATAATTCATTTTAGCAACAGCCAGGCCAATGTCAATGAGATATAAGAAGCTACCTATTTTTTTAACTAAAATAGTAATAGTGAGATGAAGAAATATCTTATTTAGTCCTCTATATTTAAAAAGCTCCTGGAAAACCTTCTAGGAAATAATTTCATAAAACCATCTCCTTCTCAAATTAGGAAACTTCCTCATATATTCCTAACTATAAAAATATTAGTACATTTGCATTGTTAAAGCCAGAAATTAGCGATGTAGGCACCATCAGATGTGGTATTAGAGAGAAAAAGAAGAGTTGAATCTTTTTATTGGTGCTGGGGATCAAACTCAAAAAGGCTGAATATTTGAAAAAAGTCTTTTGATTATTTTTTTTTTTCTTTTTCTTCCATGTCTCGTCCTTTCCTTTCTCTCTGGTGACAATGTAGCAAATTACCACACTTGCCTATCTAATCATCATCCTAATAGCGATGACGACATCTGACATTTCCTGAGTGACAAACCCAAGTGTCACTCCACTAAGCTCTTGCACACACTACCCTTTCAATATTTCCGGCAGGCCCATAAGGAAAATATACAATTTTTCAGATCAGAAAACAGGCTTTATAAGGAAGGTTAGGAAAGACCGCAAAGCAAGTGAATGCTGGAATAAACACTCAAGATCTTGTTTGTGTGCATGTGACGTGCAATATCATCAATAACTAAAACACTGCATCCTCATCCAAAATCCCAATTTCAAATATCCTCGTTCTCCAGCCTCAAAACTGTTTTCTTTCTCATTTCTATTACCAAGCCCTCCAAACTCCTTTGCCCTTGCTGGGTCCTATAATCTAATAGTTTTACTACTTTTTGCCGTCCCTCACCTTCCGCATGTTCTTGTCCCCTCTCTGACAGGCTGTGCTCTGCCGTAAGGTTCCTCAATCTCAGCACAATTGACTTTTGGTCAGATGATTCTCTGTGGTAAAGGCTGTCCTGTGCAGCCCTTCCTCCAGCCAGCTGTGACACCAGAAATGTCTGCAGACCTGGTTGGTTGACCTTTTCAGATAAAGCAACATTTGGATTTATTGTGTGGGGGGTACAAGGCATTTATTCAGCTAGTCCATGCTTCTCGGTCTTTCTGTGGTCTTTATGTAACTGTCTGTAATGGAAAGCTGCGAGCGTGTTGGAATGAATGGAAAGGCTGTCCAGTGGTGGAGCAGCTCCTATAAGAGCTCCTCTGTGCCTCAGTGGAAGGCCTGTCTTCTTTTTGTACCTCCACACAGCAGCACTTCTGTGAATTACAACAGGCAGCCCTCTGATTCCCCGACAAAAAGCACCTCGAGCCAAGCGGGCTCTGCTGCCTCTTGCCGAGCAAGTGCCTGTCAGGAGACAGCTTGAACAGAAAACCAATTTCTCTACAATCATGCAGATATATCACAATCTTGGTAAAGTAGCCGTAGATACAAGGAACTTAATATGAAAAACATTCCCCTACTTTTAAGGGAAAGAAACATTTTGAGGATAATATTACCTAGTACAGATAAATGCCTTCAAAATAGCCCAGATAAACTAGATTTTGACTTATGAAGGCATATGAGAATATACCTGACTGCCACGTTTTTTATGGTACCCAGAATCGAACTCATGACCTCATGCTTGCAGGCAGGTGCTGTGCTACTGGGCTATATCCCTGGCCTTACTGCCACCATTTAAAGGCAAAGCTAACACCCTCCTACATTCCTATGTTTCTGCCAGCATTTCTGGTTGCTGCTGTCCCTCTGGAATGTAAAAATCACTTGCTAAGGAAGTCATTCCAGAATGAGCCTGTCCTCTTCATGCCCTGGCTGAGGTGGGTGGTGCACGACCTCCGCTCTTGCATAGCAGTCCATGAGATGAGGACACGGCAGCCCTGTGCATCTTACCCAGTGATGCTCGCTTTGCTCCTGTTTAGCTGACCCCTCCCACCCTGCTCTCCATCTCCGCTGGCTTGCGCTCCTTTCCTCTGTCACCTCCTGACAGATAGTGTCCATTCACCTCACCACTTACTTTCCTTCTCCCCTCATAGCCTGTAAGCTTCGTGAGCGCAGGGAATCTCATCTATTTCCATCACCACTACATTTCCAGGACCTGAAACACTGAAGGGGGCTCAATCAATTATTGGATCAATTAATCAGTTGATGTTATTATAACTGTTGGTTTTCTTGAAGATATTAATCTATGTCTTCACAGCCCCTGAGCTTCTTAAGGACTGGTACTCTATCTTACTTGTCTCTAAATGTCCACAAATATTTCACATTACCATCATAATCCAGCATCAGCTTTAAGGTGTATTTAGCAAATGTATTTTAGTCACCAATCTGTGACCTTTTTTTGGTGCAGTATTATATTAAATCTTTATGTTGTTATACCCTCTGTGCAGATGAGGCAACCAAGGCTTGAAAGAGCAAGACTAACTCACCCACACCACACAGATAGTACAAGGTAGACTTGGAATGTAAGCCCAGACAGCCTAGCTCCAGAGCTGATGCTTAAGCAATTTAAAATAAACGTTTCAGTTGAGCTGAAGTAAGTCCGTCTCCCTATGCCATGTACTCTGATCAAACTCATGTTGAGGGCAGGCAGTATTAGAGTAGGAGGAGAGGACCACGGGAACTGTCTTATTTATTTCAGGCTTCTACCTGGAATAAAAGCTACCATAGACTGGGTAGGTTAGAGACAACAGATATTTCTTTCTTATAGTTCAAAGTGCTGAATTTAAGATGCCAGCTTGGTCAGTTTCCATTGAGGACACTCTTTAAGGTGACAGACTGCCACTGTCTTAGCACATTCTTATGAGAAAGAAGGCTGGAGAGTTCTCTGGGACCTCTTTCACAAGGGCACTGACTTCATTCGTGACAGCTCCACCACCACATGAGTCACCTCCTAGGGTTCCCCCTCTGGATATCATCTCGTGGGGGTGAGGACATCAGCACATGAATTTTGAGGGCAGGGGATGCAAACACCCACCTTATTATAGCAATCTTTTCTTTGAACAATTCCCAAATGCATTTTTTCCTTCTCTGTTTTTGGAAAATTACCTTGTTCTTCTTCCTTTCTTTGTCTTCTCTCTGCAGAGCATTTTGCTTTTCCAGTGCTTGAAGTAATTTCCAGAACTGACAGCTGTAATCATCTCTCTGGCTTCCCTTGCACAGCCTCTCTGACACTCACAGAAGGCTTCATTTCCTCTCCTTCAAGATGCTGCAGGAAAATCATCTTCACAGTCCTTTCCCATTGAGGCCTTCCACTGCGTCTCTCCTGCCATGTGATGTTTCCCTGCTACAGCTCATATTTTCAATTCACTTCCTTCACCCCAACAAGCCTTTCAGATCTCTCTAGCCCCTGATTCTGTGATACCATTAACTAAAAGTCAGCTACAATATTACTTTTTTTTTTCTTTTCCTGCCATAAAGCCTTTCATTTAGTCAGGACTCATTTTCCTGTTTTCTCTTTTCTACCCTCACTTGAATTTGTCTAGACTTTGTCTCTTTTCCCTTAACTCCATAGAAGCAGAGTTATCCTTCTTCACTAGTCCTTATAGATGAGTTAGATTTAAAATCTTTTAGTGTTTATTTTTGGAAAAACTTTGATCCATAGCAATGGATCCTTTTCTCATTCCATCCCTTTCCATGTCCTTCAGGCTCTGTCCTCATTAAGTATGTATTTTTCTCTTTTGCATAGATAATCTTATAACCTGGGCTGTGTTCTTCTTTTGTCCAGTTCCTTGTCTTTCAGCCAATAAATAATAACAGCAACGAACAACCTGCTCAGCCTGGCTATGCCGATTGATGGTTGCCTATATCTCTATTCCATTTAACTTAAATGATTGTAATGTGTTGTACATATTCATCTTTTTTCCCATGATTTTTCATCTGCCTTATTTTTAATCTTGTTAATTTGCCTCAAATCTACTACACTTTTAAATCCATCTTTTGGAAGACCACCACTAATTACACAGTGCTTGCCTGAAATCACCTGTCCCTCAATATCTTCCATCCCTGTATGAAATTTAACACATAACAACCTCTCTCAATTCTGGTTTTCTTTGTTAACAGTTAGTTTCATACCTACCTTTCTACACAGCCCTTTTTTTTTTTTTTTTTTTTGTTGTTGTTGTTAAGTACCAAGCAGGAGACAGTTAAAAGGTCCTGTGCAATGGTCTTCCTACTCTACCTACAAGGTGAAGAAAGGTTGTCATGGACACTTCATCAAGCACTGTATCAGTGCAGAAGCCTCACTCTCCTTGTGGCCCTCTGGTTATCTTCCTCTTGTCTATAAAAAGCACTACTCAGGACATAAGAGAACCTGTGCTGTAACATCCTATAACTCCACGGTGTTCCAAATCTTCTGGTCAAGCAGATTATGGGACCACAGAGGAAAGGGATAAATGAAGTATAGTGTGTCTAAGGAGAGTCACCTCGAGAAAAAAAAAAAAAAAAAAAAAAAAAAAAAACATTCTCTCAGGATTTCACAGAAAGCAAACTGGTCAAGCAATGGCTGTGACTCATCCCAAAGGCTGACACTGAGAATAGTTCTACAAAGCACTGTATTTGGCTCCAAAGTTAATCCTGAGGGGATTTGACCTTGGAAGATACAAAAAATGAATGTTCTGTTATACAAGTCTTGCTTTAACTTGCCTTTGATCACCCAGTGGAAAAGCTTAATTACGAGGCATAAAACACAGAGCTAGATTAGTATGATGAGCTGTAAGAGGTTTAAATCAACGGCCTTCAACATTGCCCGTTTCATCGGTAACCCAATGCAATTATGGAACATTGGACTATGTATACAACTACTTTCTCTCAGTTCAAAGAGAAGAATTTTTTTCTTTTCTTTCCTTACCAATATTGATTAAAAAATTTATCATGTGTACACCCTGTGCTTTGTATAATTACTATGAGGACAACAATATGCAATGTGTTAATTATTACAAATGTACTACTAAAGTGTTTTGAAACTATCATATTGTTATTTCTTATTAAAAGTAATAAAAAATTAAAAATTAAAAAGCACTAATGCCTGACTCCTAGAAGAAAATGCAGGGAGTTCCTTCTGTCCTGAATCAATTCTTGGCTACTAAGCCTCACTCAGCCCAGGTACATGGCATCCTCCATATGGATGAGTCTGGGCCCCTAACATCTTTGGTGGAATCATGGTGGAATCATGAAGCTCTCAAATCATGAAGTGCTTCTCTGGCTTATGTATATCATTTTATACTTAGGTTCTGATAATAGGAATTGTCAAGGTCAGAAGGGGTAGTGCTAAGTGCCCTAGTTAGCCCATCCTACTTGCATCCTATTTGAACATAGACAGCAGTGCTACCACTTCTTTATTTCCCTTTCTCTGCACTATCTGCTCCATCACCATCAGTGTGGCTTTTCCCAAGTTTCCAGGATCCTCTTTATCCCTTTTTCCCTTTTAGACAAAGCATATGGCAAAGATTCAACTATAATCTCTTCTCAGAAGAACCTCAAATCTTCCTTAGCTCTACTTATCTCCAAAGTTCTAATTCTGAATTATTACATCATTTGATTTCCACTTCAAAATAAATATGTCTAAACTCAATGTCTACTCTTGTTTCTCAAATATATGCTCTTATAATATCTATTTGTGTTTTCATGACATCCTACTCTTCTAGCCACCCACATACAAAAGGTGGGTGCATTTTTGACTTCTGCCTTTATTTTGTTCTCCACATGATACACAGCTACTAAGTTCGGTTTTCTTAGCTTGGAAATGTCTTTAAAACTCACAATGGCTCTATTTCAATCTCTCCAAAGTTTTTCAGCAGCTTGTTGCCTTTTGCTAACTTGACATTTGTAACTCAGAAGATTTCATTATCTGTCTTTCCAATAATTCTATATTATATTATCCACCACGAGAATATCCTTCTGAGCCAACACTTTGAACCTCTCATTCTGTGGCTCAGAAATCCAGCTAAATGAGGTTCAGAATTCTTCACCTGACACTCAAGCACCCTGTATAGTTTTTCATCCATACACCTCTTTGCTAATTTAATATCCAACTTACATTCAAATAACAACCACATTCAATTTTCGGGATTCGAGCTATAAGCTTTCACTTCTAGCTCTGTGCTTTTGGGTAAAGGATACAACATCTCTGAGCTACAATTTTCTCATCCATAAAACAAAAGCCGTACTTTTTTTGTCAAAGAATTGCTGTAAGGACTTAATTAGATAATGCATGTGCAGGCCATGGTTAGTGCAGTGCTTTAGATTCAGTATCTGTTACTACATTGCTAATAATGGCTATTTCTAATTCTGGGAATGTGGCCTATGCCTCCCAATCCACATCCTTCTCATGCTGTCCCTGATTCCTGGAATGCCTCCATTCCATTTTCACTCATTGACATCACACCCATCTTTGAAGGCTGAGGTGAAATCTGTTTCTTTATGCATCCTCTAGATTCATTAAACTTCTCTCCAAACCCTTTCTATCACTTTCAGGAAGCTCATCACAGCTTTTGATAGTCTTGGAAGCTTTCTCTCTTTCCCAGTTGATTTAAAACCCCCAGTGGCCCCTGTTCATTGTTCCCGCACCTGCTGTGTCTGGCAGTCTCCTGCCTTCATTCTCCTGCCTTCATTTGTAGAAACAAAGAATGCATTCTTGACTTCTCTTACTTTAAAGACAACATGAAGTAGAAACAGCATAAAAATAACAGTGAAAGAACAACTGATTGATCTTTTTGAGCATAGCAGTGTATTTATCCTGGACAAAACACTGCTGTACATTTTTTGCACATCGAGTATGTCATAAAGAGAGAGCTTCTTTTGTATATTTTGGTAATTAGCATAACTTGAAAAACTACCCCCAAGACTGATCCTACCAGAGCTGTTTTCTTAGATATATTGGATACTATCTATTGACTCTTGGTAAAAAACCATGGTAGTGCTTAATGCCTCTGAAGACTAATATCTGAAAGGTACTTGCTAAATGTTTAATACTCACCCTCCCCAAACAGGTATGAAATAGAAAGTGTGAAAAATATTTCTTTCTAAAAATCAAATACATGCAAATCAAATTAACCCTAAGGTAACATTTTATGCCTATTTTCCTAATTGTATTACAAAGAAACTTTCAAAAATCACCCAATACTTGCATTATAATAAAGCAGCTTCAACTTTCATACTAGCTGTGAAGATATAAACTGAGAAACTGCTTTGAAAAAGAAATATTTGGCTATGTAGTTGGAAATATGAAGGCTGTCATATTCTGCTACAGACATGAAACATAGCTCAATGAAGCAAAAATTTATAGGCACACACATCACCGTGTAAAATCATAGCAGTTTCAGTATTATTCTGAAGGATCCACAATAGAAAAGGCTTTTAAATGATCACATAGATATAATCAAATATTGTGCTTCTCTTTTTTTTTCTTGACTACCAGGTATATTTTATTGGACACAGATAACTCCCTTTTGGGTACTCAACTGCTCAACCTCTTCCTATGCTACAAAAACTTCTATAACTGTCAAGTTTACTGGAAGGCTACAGCAACTAAAAATACCGCATCTTCATTGCCCCAGGCTTTCTGAAGCTAGGACCTGGTTGTGCCCCCTATGATTGATCATTCAGGTACTTTGGCCAGTCTTTAAAGGGTTTCTGGTGATTTACAAAGGAGGGCCATGAAAGGCTTCTATATGATGATAGTAAAGTTGGCAAAGAGCAGGTAATATAGTGGTTGGTGGTTGTCTAGGGCTGCTCTAACAAAGTGCCCCAAACTTAGTACTTAAAACAACAGGAATTTATTGGTTTATCATTCTGGAACCTAGAAGTCCAAATTTGAGATGTAGGAAAGCCTTTCGTCCTCTGAAATCTACAGGGCACTTTCTATTTCTGTTGCCCTATGGTCATCTTCTCCTGGTATGTTTCTCTCTTCTTTTCTTTTCCTTTTCTTTTTCTTTCCCCCAGTGCTGGGAACTGAACCTAAGAGACTGTATAGTCACTTTGTGATCGCTGGGACAAATCTCTGGCATAGGAGTTTCATTTGGCTTGTGGTCCAGAGTCAGCTGGCTCTAAAGAAGAAAGAGAATGGTGGAAGGGCCCAGTGGAGGAGAGCAGCTCACATTGTGGCCTGGAAGCAGAGAGAAGCGTGGAGCCAGGAAAGGGAGATAAACCTTCCAAGTCGCACCCCTATGCTTGATCACCTCTGACCAGGTCCTACCTCCTAATACCACATGCAACTATAGTGCCATCATGATGCAATGGCCTTTCAAAAGCCCTGCTCATGATAGCACGAAGCTTAAGGGGGCCACTCACATATAAATGTAACAACTACACTAGTCAAGTTCTCTCCCCTGGATCCAAATCCAGTCCTTTCTAAAAAAAATTATTTTAAAAGGCCAGCCAAATAGCTCAGCAGATTAAAGTACCTGAAAGTAGGTGCAGGGGCTGGAGGCAAGCAGTGTTGGCCCCATTCTGGGGCACTCTGGGATGGCAGTTGAGACTGGGCATGGTGGCTCATGCATACCCGTAATCCTAGCTCTAGGGAGGGTGTAAACAGGCAGATCACTACCAGTCAGATCTAGTAGTGAGAGCCTGAATACTCTATAGACCCTTCCCTAAAATACAAAAAATAAAATAAAATAAATTCAAAATACATAAAAATTTCTATTTTAAGATAAGTTCTGACCAAGTTGTTTAGGCTCGCTCCAATTCATGATCCTCCTGCCTCAGCCTCTCGAGTAGCTGAGCTTTCAGGCATGGCCTGCTTTCCACTTCTTAAAAGCATACTAGTCTTGTTGGATTAAGAGCCTAGTTAAGTATAAACCTCACTAATTTAATCTTAGACTTTTTCCAAATGAGGTCACCTTGTGAGGTACCCCAGTACATATCTTTTATGGGAGTACACAAAGCAACCAATGATAAGTGGTCTCTACTGCTCTATGCTAGTGTGTTTACAGTGCATGCTACAAGGCTACTGCTTTGTGGCAATCGTGTGATCCTTACTCTTCTGTGACCTGACAGGACCTTCTCTAGGGTCTGCAGATAAACACAGCTTTCTTAAAAGTACAGGAAGCTAGTCCTTGAATAAATTTTTTCTATTTACATTTTACTTTTATATTTGCTTTACTTTCAACCAATAATGCTATAATTACTATTTAGAAGCATAGAAATATTTATATTAAATTAGAAATTAGAAGCTGTTTTCTGACTACAGGCATGCGCAAATATGTATTTAGGTAGCCATGAATTCAAGTGTAATATTAGGAAAGTAATGAGTTAGGGCTGGGGAGAGGGAATAGCTGTGGTTCATTAATTTTTCACAACTGCCTTTTATATTTTATATAATAGTTTAAATTTCCATAATTTCCATAAGCAATGAAAAGAAAAATAGCAATGATCTAAACTGTACTTACAATTTGAAACTGTAATTTATTATTTTCTTAAAATAAATGTGAAAACTGATAGTGAGGAAAGAAGATTCATGTACACTTCAGCATGAGAAAACAATGTAGAGGGAGAGATAGGATTGAAATGGGTGTATATGTATGCACTGACTTCCCCAAAGCTACCACACCATCATGTAATATGAATGTGCACTATTAAAATGTAATCACAATTAAAAAGAACTTGGGAAACAGTAGAGGCAAGATTTCACCTTACTTTTTTTTCCTGAAAGTAGGATATGAAACTCCTGTGTGGAAAGGGCCCTCTCAGCAGGCTGTGGCAGCACATGTTCTGAGTCCTAGCACTCCGGGAAGCTGAGGCAGGAGCACTGCATGTTTAAGTCATGCCTGGGAAATTTAGTGAGGTGTTGTCTCAAATTAAAAAAAAAAAAGTTGAAAGGGCTGAGGATATAGCCACTATCCCTTTGACTTGGCACGTGTGGACAGTTTATCTCTCGCTGTCTGTTCTAGAACTTAAACTTTTGGGCTTAAATACATCAGTGGGCCTCTTTTTTTTTTTTTTTCTGTGAAGTGCCCATGTACAAGCAAAAACTACTAAATGCAATTTGTAGAGGTTGAGCCCCTTCCTTCCACCATCAACCAGAAATAGTGTGGCTGACAAGAGGAGTGTGATCTCAGCTTCTTCCTTCCTCTTTCCATGTAGGACCATGGGGGTGGTGACAGAAATCTGAGATCTGCCCTCTCTCCCTCCACTGGTGGGTCTTAGGGCTTGGAGACCTGTGGTAACACCAGCGACACAGCAGGACCCTGACTAAGGTTCATACAGTGGAGAAGCAGTACTAGAGGCATAACATATTCTATGCAGCACTGGCAGTACAAGCCAACAGTGACCTCTAACCTTTTTTTTGGTTTTAGTCTTATTGTTCTCTTCCTCTCTTTCATTAACTATCTCCTTTGATTTTATGATACTTTCATGTGAGTAAACATTGTCTCTTCTCTTTCTGGTTCACTTCAAAATTCATAAGCCTTCTCTTACAATCTTTCCTTCCTGTGTCCTATAATTACCCAAAACTGGAATGATCATCCTGTGTCCTCCAAAACTGATCCTACTATATTTAACATGATTCATCTCACCACCCTAACCCCATTCTTCTGACCTCCCACCAACACACGCGTGTGCACACACACACGCACACACACACCAGGGTAAAATCATTCCACTAAGTGAAAAAATCATTGCATACAAGTCCTTGGTATAAGTTGGATTGTATTATATTTCTGTAGACCTTCTTCCTACAGTTGTAGACATCAGGCTAATAGCTATCATAGCCAGTAGCCAGACTATAGTTGAGTCTATTTTTATTATCACTAATGTACTTTAACCAGGATGTTCTACATTGCTATAACCAGTTTCCCCCCACTGTGACTGTAAGGAATTATAACATGACTGCATGTGACAAAATGAAAACACTGACTGTAAGGAGTCATAACATCACCATACTCCAATACCAAAGGAATGAATCCTAAGTCAAAGTGATAGTAATTGCTCAGACTTAATACATTTGGGGAGGTAGGTTCTTGGGATAGACATAAATATCAAGAGCCAACTACATCTAGAAGACATGTGGAAGAAAAGACACCTCCTAGGAAAGCCTTGACACTAGTGATAAGGCTATCTAAAATACAGAATGAAACAAAGAATAACATAAGATTGATTTCAATAAACGAGAAAGCTCAAAAGTCATTAAAAACCTCTTCACATTTTTCCTTGTCTCATTCTCTTTTAATACCTTTATTTTGTTTTCTTATAAAACAACCATTTATTTGAGAGAGAGTATAGCAATAACTGAAATTACATTAGAAGCAACACCCATCTAAAAGACCAGAATGACAGGCATTCCAAGTATGGTTTTAGTATTACACATTGGTATCCTCAGTGTCAAAAACCTGCTAGAGATTCTTAGGACTATTGTTTAATTCATCCTGTGTATATAAGTGTATGGTTTTGCCCCTGCCATGTTTCCTATCTTTTCTGCTTGCAGTCTCTTCATTGTTTAACCCTTAAGTTCTTGATTTCCATTCAGCCGTTTTATGCCTTTCCATTTTTAAAAAAATTTATTTATTTTTAATTTTTTTCTTGTTTCAGAACTTTTGTTTGTTTATTTATTTATTTTTTATGGCCGGCTCATCCTGCCCTGAGGGCAGGGCTGGTGCAGCATGTGGTGCCGGGGATCGAACCACGGTCCCTGAAGCTGCCCAAGCTTTCCTAAGCAGGTGCTTTAGATCACTGAGCCATCCTGCCGGGCCCTGCTTTTCCATTTTTATTTATTTTTTTGTGTTCTTACACTAGGGAGACCAGTATGATGAGCTGTAAAAGGCTTAAATCAATAGTACAAAGACAATAATATACAATATATTAATTACTGTAACTGTCCTACTAACCCATTGTGAAACTGTCTCAGTGCTATTTCTTTTCATTAGAATTAATAAAAAAAATTTATAAGTTGGGAATAAAGCTCAGTGGTAGAACCCTTGCTTAGAATGTATAAGGCCTTGGGTTTGATCCCCAGATTCTTAAATAAATTCATAATGGTCTTGAAAAATTTAATACTTAGCTATAAATATAGCATAAGTTACATAAAGAATCCATATGTAGAAAATTGTCAAACTTCAGTGAAAGAAGTAAAATATCTAAATAAATGAAAATCTGTTCTAAAAAAAGAGAGAAAAGAAAAAGCACAAATTTGAGCAATTACAAATGAAAGGGGAGAAATCTCAATGGATCCCAGAGAAATGCAGGAAATCATCAATCCCTCTATAAGATCCTACATTCTTATGTGGTGAAAAATGGACAGATTCTTAGATAACTGAATTACCAAAAATAAACCAAAAAGATATAAAAATTCTAAATAACATTATCAACCAGTGAAATTGAAAATGAAATTAAAAATATAGCAACAAAGAAAATTTCAGATCCTGACAGACTTACTGTGGAATTTTACATGAAATTTAGAGAAGAAATAATATCCTGATTGAAAAACCAGAGAAGAAAGCAACCAAAAAGGAAAATTATAAGCCAATTACCCTAGTATATATAAATGCACAAACAAGATACTGGCAAACAGAATACAACAAAGCATCAATAAGATCATAAATCATGATCAATTAGGATTTATCCTAGGGATCCAGGGATAGTTCAACATATGCAAATCAATAAATATAATACACTGGACTAACAGAATCAAAACCAAAAATCACATAATCATCTCAATAGGCACAGAAAAAACATGTGACAAAGACCAGTAGCCATTGGTGATTAAAATAAAGCCTATAGAAAACTGAAATAGATGGTCTTTAAGTCAATTTTGTTAAATCCATCTATGACAAACCAACAGCTAACTTCATATTAAATGGCCAAAAATTGAAATCTTTCACTCTAAAATCTGGAATAAGACAAGGATATCTATTGTCACCACTCCTCTCCAAAGTAGTTCTGGAAACATTAGCCAGAACAATTAGGCAAGAGAAATAGAAAAGAAAGAAAGAGAAAAAAGAAGTTAAATTAACATTATTTGCAGATGATGTGGTATTCTACATAGAAGACACTAAAAACTCCATCAAAATAAGTTATAGATTTAATATCCAAATTCACTAGTATAGTGGGATACAAAGTCAACATTGAAAAATCAATAGCATTCCTGCACACAAGCAACAAAATCACAGAGTGAGAAATTGGGTAAAACACTCTTCTCAATAGCATCTAAAAAACAAAATACTTAAGGATTAATCTAACAAAGGATATAAAATTAAAATACTCTAAGAAAGGAGACTGAAGGGGATATTAGAAAATGGAAAGATATCCCTTGATTTTTGGATAGAGGAACCATCATTGTGAAAATGGCCATTGTCCCAAAGCTGCTGTACAGATTTAATGCAATCCCAATCAAAATAACTTTGACATACCTCAAAGATCTAGAGAAAGCACTCTTAAAATTCATTTGGATGTAAAAGAAACCTAGAATAGCAAAACCAATTCTGGGCAACCAAGACAAGCCAGGAGACATCACAATCCCAGACCTTAAGTTATTCTACAAGACTACTGCGATAAAATCAGCATGGTATTGGCAAAACAACAGGCCCATGGATCAGTGGAACAGAACAGAAGATGCAGACATGACCCCAGCTATACTCAGCTACCTTATCTTTGACCCAGGAGCCAAATACGATTACAGAAGAAAGCCTCTTTAATAAATGGTTCGGGAAAACTGTCTCTCCACATGCAGAAGACTAAAGCTAGCCTCACATCTATCACTGTGCACTAAAGTCAAAATGGATCAAAGATCTTAATATTAAGGGGCCACGGAGATAGCTCAGTAGAATAAGTGCTTGCCTGGTAAGTGCAGGGTCCTGAGTTCAATTCCAGGTACCAATAAATAAACAATAAATAAATAATCTTAATATTCAAATAGAGCCATTAAGTTTACTGGAAGAGAAAATAGGCAAAAGTATAGAACACATGTGTAGGCAGAAGCATCATGAACAAGACTCAGACTTCAAGGGAAATAGTGCAAACAATCAACAAATGGGATCTCAATGTAATAGAAAGCTTTTGTACAACAAGTGAAATTACCAACAGAGGGAAAAGACAACCCATAGATTTGAAAAGCCAGCCATGATGGCACAAGCCTGTAAACCGAGCACTCAGGAAGATGAAAAAGGAGGATGGTTGGGAGTTTGGATCACCCTTGGCTACAAAGTGAGCTCA
Source organism: Myocastor coypus (assembly GCA_004027025.1). Taxonomy (NCBI): domain Eukaryota; kingdom Metazoa; phylum Chordata; class Mammalia; order Rodentia; family Myocastoridae; genus Myocastor; species Myocastor coypus. The sequence goes on along the minus strand of PVJA010002995.1, from coordinate 37,619 downwards.
AGGACAGTCATCTCAACTGCATAGCAAGACCCTGTTTCAAAAAGACAGCAAAAGGAAACAAAATAAAAATGGAAAACCTTACAGCCAGTTGTCCCTCAGACAAAGGACTTGTATCAAGAATATATGAAGAACTAAAACAATCAGACCCCACACATTCAAAGACCCAATCCAAAAATGGGCATCTTAGATGAATGCTCACTTCTCAAATAAAATTCAAATGGCATATAAATACATTTTAAAAGTTCAACATCATTCATCATTCTAGAGATGCAAATACCATCATTGGTCATTTGAGAGATGCAAATTAAAATAACATTGAAATTCCATCTCTAGAAAGAATGGCTATTCTCAAGAAATCAATAAATAAGAAATGTTGGAGGGACTTTGGGGAAAAAGCAACCCCTCTCCACTGTTGGTGGGGGTGCAGGCTAGTACAGCCTCTATGAAATCAGTGTGGAGATTCTTGAAAAATCTAGGATTGGAGGCCCCATCCAACCCAGACATTCTCCTTCTGGTTAGTTTTCCAGAAGCATTAAAAACATTACACCACCAACAGTGTATCTGCACTCAGGTTAGTAGCAGCTCAGTTTGCAGTAGGCAGATTTTAGAAGCAACCAAAATGCTTACCAAACAAGGAATGGATAAAAAAGATGTGATATGTTTATACAATGGAATAATATTCAGCTATGAAGAAAGATAAATTAGAGTTTTTTTTTAGGTAAATGGGTACAATTCAAGGCCATAGTCATAAGTAAATATGTGTACATCTTATATTATCTCAGTAGTGAAAGTGAATGTGTAAATAAGATCCAAAATTTATAATAAATATCATAAATTGGGAAGAAACTGTTGAATAAAAAAGAGAAACTACAATGAGGGGGAGGGGCTGGGGATATAACTCAGTTGCACAGCTTCTGCCTGGCAAGCTAGGGTCCTGAGTTCAATTTCTGGTACCAAAGCCAAAAGGACAACAACAACAGCAACAACAAAACTGTAATGGGAAGAAAAGGGAAATGGAGAGAGGAAAAAGAAAAAAATATATTTATACACAAGACAGTTAAGATAATTATAGAACTAATTTTCTCTTAGCTCATTGCAAACAAAGTTTGTAAGGCATCACACCTATGTTCTGTACTCTCAGTAACTACTATGAAAACAATATGCAATGTATTAATCACTATAGCTTTCCTACTAACCTGTTTTGAAACTTTATTTTACATTTTTCTCTTTAAAATAAAAAATGTAAAAAAAAAGAAAATAGTATGTTTGTCTCCTTTAAAAAATAAAGAAAAATAGGCATCATCGAAGTATGTTTTAGAATGAACACCACTCAGCTAACTTTCTAAGGCAGTATTTTAACTTTTTTGTTTTAATGTTAGCACCAAGCACAGGCATCCTAAATAAAAAAGTCCAGCAAATATTTACTTACTGGCTACATTATTAACAATTGTTTGGGTAAATAGGTTCTTTTAAATTAGCTTAAGAATTCATTTTTCTATGTCTCACTTTCTTTTCTCCTTTGTTGGCTCTGTTCAGATGAACATCAATTGATGATAAAAATGAAAGTCGTTCTCTTAAATCAATTTCTGTGCTCATTGTTTTCTAGCATGACCTCAATTATATGCTAATTTGAGTTAATATTTGCTGACAGTGTAACACTGTCTCTGATCTCAGACTGACCCATGAATGAATATTAACGACCATTAAATTCAAACATGCTGTAAGAAATACCATTATTAAGTGCCAGTATCACATTCATTTGGAATGGTGGCTGAAATTTTTATATGGCAACATAATCTGTATTTGTCAAAGTTCTTTTTCAGTAAGAGAACTCAACCCTCAAAGCTAAAATGTTAATATTGCTGGTTGGTAGCATGAAATTGAATGCAATGAGCCTGTTTTGGATCACTGCTTAGCTGCTAAGGTCAATAAGACCTTGTTTGTGCCATCCACAGTTTATGCATAAATCTAACAGCATAAACAGATACTCTAAGTCAATTTACATTCTTAACATCAACTCTGCATTTACAAATTGTTTCTGTCTTCTGAAATAGGAGGGAACAAAAAGAACAATATAATTGATTGCATATAGTGTCTCCCTAACAATTTTCTTAAAAATATCAGGGCAGCTGTTTCATTTCAGAGTTCCCTGTCCTCAAATTTGGGCATAGTTGTGTCTTGCTCAGAATATAGAGGCTCTGAAGAAACTCTAGGAAGAGCCCAACAACGTTCTTCTCCTGTAGGATGCTTTTAAAAATCTACCCAGAAATTGCTCTTGTAGGGATCCTGAAAAACTCATCAGCTGAAATTTCCTCTCATTCCTGAAGCTCTATATGTGTGTTAAAAAGCAAAAGGGAAATTCTAATTAAGAGCCTATCTCTCACATGCCTTAAATATGAAAGTCCCTTCTGCTGGTGGTTAATCATTTTCGGCATAACTTTGATTCTCCATCTACTATTCATACGAAATGCCAGTGAACAGATTTTCAAAGGAAAAAGAAACTTGTGTGATGTAGTTCTCTTTCACTGAGATAAAACAAAATGCAGTGCTACCCTTAGGAGTAATGAAGGGATTAAAATTAAGTGTTCTGTCTCTGCTGTAATATAATATTTAAAAATCTATCTTTTCTAATGACTGAGAAACTGTTATATTTTAAATCACAATTACTACCCAAAATAAATTAATCTAGTTAGTAGGTCAAATAAAAAGTAGTGGCTGGGTGTGGTGGTGCATGCCTGTAATCCTAGCATTTGGGAGGCTGAGGCAGGAGGATCAATGTGAGTTCAAGACCAGCCTGGGCTACAAAAGTGAGCTCAAGGCCAGCCTGACCTGCATAGTGAGATCCTGACTCAAAAAAAAAAAAAAAAAAAAAAAAAAAAAAGAAAAAAGAAAAGAAAAAATAGTACTAGGATTCCCAGCAAAGGAAGAGGAACAAAAACAAAAATGTCACGTGAACTCAGGTGCAGAAAGCCTCCTGGTGTTTGACTATTATTATACAGTACCCTATACAAAAACCTTGAAATACTAAAACAATGTGAGAAGGTATTTCTATGAATTAATGCCCAAGATTGTGATGTGGAACATAGCTCAACTCATGGCCAGTGGTATGTCCCCAATAACCTCAGGACCTCCCACTAGACCCTACATCCTCCCAGTAGTACCAACCTGGCAAGCAGCCCTTCCTCTATCCTGTGTGTCTTTGGAAAGCCTTCAACATTCAAGCGATCAGAGGGTGGGTGGATCTGAAGAGTCAACAGGTTAATATAAACAAGACTTTTGAAAAATCACCTGACAAATAAGCTCTTTATAAGTAATAACTAACAGAATTGCTTATGAGCAGTGAGAATTCAGAGAAGCAAAGCCAAACATGAGGGCCCACCAGGGCAAAAGACCATCTGGGGCAAAGACAAGCTCTGATATCAATGTTGGTTTAACATAAAGTTTATTTCAAGAAAGAAGCAAATAGGGATCTGCCTAGGACCTCACTCTATTGGCTGATATTGGCCACCAGCATGATAGGAACTTTTGCCTATGTCAGTCTTTAGGGAAGGGAATTGAGCAGTGGCAAGAAGCCAGAACCTGTCTTTTTCCTCCCTTTGCTTCACATATTTCCAAGCCAACGCTTCATCTTGAAGACACTAGTGGATATCACTTTTCCCTCCAAGGTTGTGGAGAGTGTATTGGTAAGGACAACTTCGCATTCCATTACCTCTCTTTGTAGTGTGGTGTGTGGAGGGAGGATGAGCGAAGAATTTGAAACAGAAATAAGATAGGTGACTGCTTTAAATCTATTTGTGAATGTGTCTATGACAGACCTCTGACGAACAAACTGTGGTATCTATTGGCTGTTTTAGTCCTTGTTTGGTTGCTGGGACAACGGACCTTCCTACACACCACTGAAAGGAGTGAGGCTCTGTTTTTGTCCCCAGTTTCAGAACACTCAGTCCAAGGTCATCTGGTTCCACAGAAGGAGCATTGTGGTGCCTGGGTGTGGTGGAACAGAGCCGCAGGGTTCAAGGCAGGTGGGAAGTGCCCAGAAAGCAGAGGGGGGGCAGCATAGAGAGGATTAGATAAGGGCGAGCACACAGTGCCGAGAACGCATGTCCACAGCCCATCTGGGCACACCCGAAGCATGCTACACTAACTCCCAGGTGACCCCAAGCCAATTGGCTGATGGTGAAGTTTGACTGTCACAAGAACAGAAGAGTCTTCACAGATAAATGCTTCTCGTGAGCTGTATCTAGCTTGGCTAGGATTGCTTATGACAAGCAAACCTGGGGTCTGTGGATTTTCAGAAATAAAATAGAAAAACAGAAAACATCATATACTATAAAAATTGTAACAAAAGGTTTTTCTTTCCTTGAAACCTATTTGCTGGCATTTAGTATGAGGAGCAGACAGAGAATCAAAATTATACTGAAAATGATTAAACATCAGTCACAGTGACTTTTATATTGTATCCATATAAGAAATATGCTCTTAATTAGAATTTCCCTTTAGCTTTTTTAACATACAGACAGATTTCCAGGAATAAGAAAAAAGTTGCAGTTGATGAGTTCTTCAGGGTTGTCACAGAGCAATTTCTCTGTGGATTTTTTAAATCTCTAGTATAAAATGGAGATTCTCCTTCAAGAGTGAGTAATGCGAATTTCATATGTGTTAGTCTTGGCCCAGAGTAGATCCAGATGTACCATAAGACTCCCTGGTGTACTACACTGAAGATCCTAAGCCACTCCTAAGCCATTCCTGTGTCTGGCCTTAAAACTTCTTGTATTATTGAAGTGTATTAGTAAAATCTGATACTGGATAAGATATCTACAATATGTGAATACAAGTCTACTACTCGTACTTTGTATGATGTAAGCTTCTTTAGAATAGTTAATGACAACTTTGCATTTGTGCCCCCCCCCAGATGAGTCTTCATCATTGTTTCCCTCTGTTACAATCTGCATGAGGTACAAGCTCAGCCCACAAAGAAGCATGGGGATAGAGGGTGGATTTGTAGAGTGGGGGCCTTGGGTTCCTCCACCACTCTCTGGGTGTGAGGCTACAGGCAAGACCATTACCTAAGGACTTTTTCTAGGTCTCTTTGCCTGAAGGGATTGTAGTGAGGATTAAGACAGCAGTATGGTAAGCATAAAGGGAGTAATTTGGTGCCTACAGTGACCATGAACACCTGTTAAATCAAAAATCTTGTTAGTATTAAGGGGAGACTTTTCTGAATTTCCTAGCAGTGGCTTTTGCTGGCATTTAAGAGAAGGGAAAATGACAGTGAAGTGTTCTTTACATCTAAACTTTATGCTAACATTCTCCTCACTCTGTTCTTAAACTTGTTTGTAGAGAACACAATCAGAAATATTTGTATAGAGTACTTTATGCATATATTTTGAAACAGATTTTGAAAACCTGTTTCCTTCTTTTTATGTTTGTGCTTTTTGGAGTTGGCAAAGCCAGTTTTATAGATTGCTACCAATTTAAATCAATGATTTTGGTTTCTTAAGAACAGAAAAAGTCTATTTTCTAAGAGGAATATTTCTTTGGTTTACCTTCAGTATTTTCCTTGTTTGGGTTTCTTTTCATGTGTATTGTATGTCATGCTGATACACTGATAGTCTTCAAAATGGAATTGGAACAAATCCACAGCCATTAAAAGAATTGAAGAGACCTATTTTGTTGTCTGAGGATGATTTCTGGTGGCTTTTCCCATTGTCTTGAAACTGCTATTTCTCGACTTAATCCAGTCCATCATGGGGCATTGTTACGGTTTGCATCAAATATGTCCCCCAAAGGCCAACCATGGTCTTTGGGGAGTCACTAGATTGTGAGTGTGTTGACCTCACCACCAGGTTCACTGAGGACTTCAAAGCTCTTGTGAGGAGGGCCCCAAAGGGTGAGTCATGGAGGGCACACACTGGCGGATAATATTCTGTCCCTGGCTGGCTTCTTCTCTGGCTCCCTTGCCCTCACTGCTTCTTGCCTGCCTTAAGATAAGCAGCTCTGCTCCATCACCTCTGCCTGGGCCCAATGCTCCATCTCCCCATGGCCTGGTGGGAGCTTGCAGCTATGGGCTGTGAACCTCCGGAACATGAGCCAAAATAAGCCTTTCTCCTTTAAGATTTTGTCCTAAAGTATTTTGTCACAGAGATGGAAAAGTGACTAATCCAGCAAGCAATTTTATGTGGAAAGTAAGTAGAGTCCTTGAAAAGAAATGTCATCTATATGTTTCAAAAAGCTAAAACTATTGAATTTTAAAACTGCACAAAACCCATATAAACTCTCTTTTCCCTCCTACCATATTTATTCACTTAGATCAATAAACCCTTCTGGTTGTTCTGCAAAGAACATATCCAGCCAAAATAATCTGAGAAATGATTTCAAGATACTATAGTCAGTGACATTGTAAATATCTATTTTCTTCTTAATCTTTCCATATATAGAAATGATTAAACATTATTATCAATTATATAACTACTTACTAGGACCTCGAGCTGAACTTAAGTCATAAACAGAAGATTGACACATTCAAAACCAACTGATTACAGAAAGTAAAAGAACAGCAAGTTCTAGCAAGTTCCATATAGCCTTTTCTCTAAAGCATCTCTAAAGCATCCTCTCCAAAGCTACTTTCATTAGGACATCATCAATACGCTTTCTTTGAGTATTTCAATTTCAGGAAATATTATTTCTCATTAAAATAATTTCTAAATCTTATAATATTCATTTTCCTGAGTAATTCAGGAAAAGAATCACATAACTGAAAACCACTCTGAATCACATCGAGCCATCCAGGACACATTAGCATTAGAGGTTTGGTGTGTCGTTGTCTCCTCCACATTTTAATTTACATATTTGCTAATATCCTTCATATCTATTTTCTTTCTGAGTTATGGAGACTGGATGGTGATTATCTTTGTATGAATCATGCTAATCAACACAATGTTAAGTACTTTATGGTACATATTCTCCTCACTGCTAGGAAATAATACACTGTTTGAGTCCTTAGTACCACTGTTTGAATCTTTAATGAGTCATGTTACAACTCATAAATGGCTCTGTGGGACAGTTTGGTGGTGAGACATGTTGATTTGTGGGCAGTCACTCCATTTTCTCACTAACAAACATTTTTATGTTAACTTCTAAGTTGCTTTCACATTCACTATGTTCTGTGACACAGTAGATTCTTGGGGAAATCCTATGGAATAGGTAAGGTGGGTTCCTGAATGGACAAGATGGGCACCTATGGATGTTAATTTGTTCAAGTCACACAAGTGATTAGTTAAGAATATGGACTAGGAAGGTCCTTGTGGTTGTCATTCAAGTGGTCTTCTAATATGTTTGTCCAGTTCTCATTTAGGATGAAACTTAGTAACAAATTCACCAAAGAAAATGGATATCCATAACATAGTGCTGCCTAGCAACCCCTGACTCAGTCTTGTTCCATGGACCTGAGATGACACATACAAACTAAATCATTAGAAAAAAACCTCAAGAAACTACCATGAAATTTGGGGGAAACTACATGGCCCATGGAATTGAACCAAGAATCTGAGCCAGAACCTGCCACATTCTCTTACAACAAAATAACACCAACAACAGGAGAAAGATGTTTTTTCACTACTTCAGCCTTCAATCCCTATCTCTAGCCCTTGGCTTCAGTAACCCAGTACTGGAACCAATTCCAAACTTTTGCATCATCTCTCTCTGAAGTACATTTGCTGTGTATTACTGACCATTAGCTCCACCATCTCTTTTTGGTTATTTTTGAGTACAATCTTTCTTTATATCGAGGAAAGTACAGGAACCTAACCAAAAGTGTTAAACAGTTATGTGAGAAACAAAGTTGGCTAGCAATGCTATGCTTTTGGTGAGGCATAGACCCAGAACAGCTAGCAGGAGAGCAAATGGATACAATTTCCTTAAAAATAAATTACTTGATCTCCAACTAAAGCCTACTCATTTCTAGTGGCCTCATAATCCCATTTCTAGGAGCCAAGAGAAATTGTCAGGTACAAAAATAAAGATTTAAGTTAAAGATATTTGTCACATTATTTGTAACTGAAAATAGCCTAGACATTTGAAAGGAGAATAATCAAGTCAGCCTTAACCATCTAAGTGCACTGAGGTAGCAGGCATTCCTTTTCCTTCCGAGACCCTGAACACTGAGGAAAAGCTTACAATTCACTACAGGATGCTATCTGCTAAAGTGCCTATTCCTGGGAAATGAAGATAATGGGTGATTCTGAACTTTTCTTAACTTCTCAGCATTTCCAGGATTTTTTTTAAAAAAAAGTCTATTCTTTGTTAAAAGTGAATCCTTTCTGAACATCAGGACAACACCAAGGGTTTGCTCACTCTACCTTCATAGTTGTGAGATTTGGTAAGTTTCATGTGTACATGAGGACAGGAAGACAGACACACATAAACAATCAAGATGTAGGAAGGCAACTTCCATTTCTCTGACCAGGTCAGTGCTATTTTTCTCTTTCTCCCTCTTACTTTGTCCCTCCCTCATCCAGTACAAAAAGCAGACCTGAGGGTCTATTACAGTGTCACTGCATGGTTACCAAGGACCAAGGACATGCTTCAGACTTATGCCAGTAGCTACACTGTCACTGCTGTCTGCTGAAGATTGCTAAGTAGACTAAAACCAATTTGCTACTTCCAAGATGAACTATAGCTGCCACTCAACATTATAAAGTTGTGATGATAAGATGAAATTGGCCAGATAGCTTTCTCTTTGACTAATGGGCTTATCTCCAGAGATAGAGCCTAAAAAAATGAGATGTTCAATTACAATAAAGGTATAGCAGATTACCAGAGTTATACCCTATTATTCAATATTTATCAAAATTTTGAATACGCACAAAATTATCAAATTTATTAGAGATATAAAAAAACTTGGCCAGCAAATTGCCACCCAGAAATATAAAAATTATAAATTCACATCTGAAAGTTGGATAAAATGTAGGAAATTTTAACTAACCCTTGTCATGGGCTAGAATTGAATAACAAAAGAAATGTAAAATAATGGAAATAAAAAAGAATATATCTCAGGCCAGATACAGTGGCACACACTTGTAATCCTAGCAGTTTGGGGCTGATGGAGGAAGATCACACGTTCAAATTCAGGTTGTGTAATTTAGCCAATTAGTGAGAACTTACATCAAAATAGAAAATAGAAAAGGGTTGAGGATATAGCTCAGGGCAAAAGCCCTGGGTTCAGTTCCCAGTACCACACACACACACACACACACACACACACACACACACACACACACAAACACACACACAGTATATTTCAAAGTACTTCAAATTATAGTTTTCTTATAGATTAAAAATACTGTTAAAGCCAGAAAAGAAAACTTAAAGATCTGAGTTATCACATTAGTCATTGCAAACTGTGCTGGAAAATAAAACCAAGAAAATGAAATCAGGTATTCTGTGTATATGCTATGCGTTAACTGAACAAAACAGACAGTCCAACTAGGTGAGGTAGGGAATTTCTGGATTTCCCAGTTCATATCATTTGAGAAGAGGGATCAAAGCCAAAGTGAGCCAGAGGTACTCAGAGTAGAGCCTGAAAGCACAAAAGAGTAAAACTAGTAGAAAACTAGTATATTAAAGTAACAACATTGGATAGAACTATATTACTGTATATGGGTTCAAGTCCATACTGTTCCATGAAATGCTCAGATTTTCTAGATGGTTGCCTTAAAAAGCACTCTCATTACTTAAGTAATTTTAATTCAACCCAAATGAGGAATGAGGCACAGAGGACTTTGCTAATCTATGCTGGTCACACTCCCACCACCACACATGTGCAGAACTTAGCCAAGCCCCAACTTCCAGGTCACTCCAGTGGCATCAAGATGTTCCTGTTCTGAAGTTTTTGCTACATAAAACTCACACAATTTTTAACCTTTCTTACAGGATTTACTCTGCCTGCTATTAAAACTATTTGTGTTCCTATCTCCTCCAAATTTAAATGCTTAATGGTATTAGCTATGTTTTATAATCTTCATCAGCTGCACAACCTGGTAGAATTACTTGACCTTTTAGAATTAGCATCTATGGTAGAACAACCTTGTAAAATGAAGAGTAGTTTATCCAGGAGGGGGTTGGATATGTTTGCCTGTGATATCACACAGAACCCTCACTTACCCCAGGAGATAAACACTATAATTCCCACTTTATAGACAGGGCAACTGTGGCTCTCAGGTGTCCGGAGGATGACTTGTACAAACAGCTGGGAAGTGGTCCAGTAGCAATGCAGCTCACCATATTGAATTCCAGAGTCTAAGGCATTTTGCCTCATGACCAAAGAAGTGTAAGTAGGCTTGGACTACTCACATACCCTGGTGTGTTTCCTAAATTATAATCACCTTAAATAAGGCTATGTTTCTTGCTTTTAAACCTCACTGGTTTAGGTCACTGCTTTTGGCCACAAGAAGGGCTCAGTGGTTTTGTAGTGTCTTCACCTTGTTTCCTAGTTACCAGTACCTTGTAGCATGAGTTAGCTTTTGTGTAGCAGCAATGGCACCTACATTTTCATTGTGCTTGTTTGCCCATGTCTTCGAGTAAGAAGAAAGAATTTGACTCAGTAGAAATATCATATGCTCTGAAGTCGAAAGACTTCAGTTTGAATTCTGACTACACAACTCCACTATGCATAGTATTAACTCTCTTAGGCACTAATTGATACACATGGAAATAGTTATAATGGTATTATTTTGCAATGGTTTTTGAATAAACATATCAATTTCCGGACACATAACAGATAGGAAATGTGTTTTAGTTATCTCTTTGTTGTTTTCTTGGACAACCACTGCTGGTGTATGCTCCAAACTTGTTCTTTTCACATATTCAAGTCAGCCTACATTTCATAGGCAAAATACTGACTCTGTCTCCTGCCTACAAAAATGCTTTCCTGGTTTAAGTCAATCATTTTTAGATTCACAGTCTTCTCCAGACAAGTAGGAATTATACCTGCAGCACAATTTCAGTCCTAGTCATCTGTGTTCCAGCTCACCAGGGTGCCCTAAGTTCTCAAGAGTTTAGCTGAAAAGTTGCTAGGTTATTAATGGAAAGCTTAAATTGGATGAGTAACTCTAACTTTACATGGGCAAAGTTGTGAGATGTTGTCTAGAGGGAGAGCGAGGAACAGGAGACTCTGAGTCAAGCACATTCAGAAATGAGTTACTCTGAATATGGATTCTAGCTGCTACTAGTTTAACTCAAGATAATGTGCTAAGCTTACTAAGCTTCCATTTCCTGTTTTATAAAACAGGAAGGACTCTATACCCACAAACATTTTGAGAGTTAAGGGGATTGGAAGAACGGAATGCCCCACTCAGTGTCTGCAATAAAGGATGGTTACTCTCAGATCTTCTCCAACATACTCATACTTTAAATGCTCTGCTTTGCCCCAAAGTGATAGAAATAAAACTTATAACTAAGAAATTACCAGGAAGTCAATTCCTGAGCGGTAAAACAATGTAGACGTTAAAATAATGACTTCCATGTTGGATAGTACAAATTTGACTCCTGAGTTCACCATTACTATTTGACATTAGACATTTTTTTTTTAATCTAAGTTAATATACAAGAATAATCAGAGCAACTCCTTCACCAGAGTGCTGACAGTACAAAACCGGAAGATTTATATAAGACATTTAGGAAAATGCCAGGTATGTAATAATACCTCGGGAAATGTTAGCTGTTATTATCTCAGCAATATATGGTTTTTATTTGTACTTTGCCCGTCATCTCATACATTAAGTATTAAAGTACAGATAAAGTCAGCAATGAAAACATTTTCCAGTCAGTTCTACATTATTAATGAATAAAGGTGCATAGAGGAGAAATAATAGTTTTTATACTATGAAATATTAATTAGGGAAAAATATTTCAAATGTCATATTTTACTTCTCGGCATAATTCTGTGGAAATTATTCTGCTAACCTCAAAAATCTAATCATTGGTAGTTAAGAGTGACAAATCCCATAATGATTTTTACCTCATGTAAAATATAAAATTTGTCCTCAAAGATATAATCAATGCTGTTTTGGAAGAGTACATTTCTGGATATATTAGAAACAAATCACACACATAGACACACACATAGACACACACACACACACACACACACACACCTCCTTCTCTCCCTAGAACCCCATGTAATTAAACCAGATATAACAACTTGCTAATTAGACTTTATGGGCCTGATCAGTTATTTGCCACATATCACAACAGGGCAGGATGAAAAGACAAATTTGAGAACAGCCTAATATTTACCTCCTCTGCATAGGTAATTTTACAGAAGTGTTTGTTTATGTTTGCTTGAGGTACATTGATAATAGACTACAAAATCAAGGTATTTATAATTAAGGAAACGCAAGCTGTTATTAAACAATGGCTCAATAATATGTAGCTAGGCTTATGGCTCATTACCAGCAGCAAAGGCACTGTTTACCTGAGCTTTTTGGGTCAGGATTACAGAGCACCAGCTCACGTCCTAAGAACCCTCCTTCCTGACAAGAAGACAGAAGGCCAAAGAAGCAGAACTGCTACCCGAACTAGTGTCCCTTGCTTTACACTTTAATGGCTCAGTTCAGACTTGAGTGAAGGAGCAACTGCTATGATTTAACACTACTGACTATAGAGTCAATTGTCAGCAACCTTGGTTCTCAGGCCAGTCTTTCCCTCCTCGAATGTTCTCTCTGAAACCTAGCATGCATTTCCCAAGCAATCTGACTTAGAAATGTAACTTCAAAGACTGTTAAAGGTAGGTTTATTTTTAACATGAAAAACATTTCAATTTTTAAATATGGTTATTTTATCAATATGTCCCTTAAAATGTAGGGAAGTCAGAGACTTATTAGCTGTCTAAGTGATCTGAGAAAGATAACTATTTGAAGAGTTAGTTTATTGGCTCAAATGTAAGATACTATTCTTGGATAGCTAGGTAGAACTCTGTTGTGTCTACAGGGAAGCCAGCGGGCAGCAAAGTTTTCTCTGCCAGGGGCTAGACAACAAATACTTTAGGCTTGCATCAAATTCTATTTCTGTCACAACTCCTCAAATTATGCTGTTGTGGCATAGATACTATATAAACAAATGAGCAGGGCTGTGTTCCAATACAATTTAATTTGTGGACACTGAGATTAGAATCTCATGTAATTATCACATGACAAAAATATTATTGTTTTGATTTTTCAACCACATCAGAATTATTCTTAGATAATAAGATACACAACAAACAGGTGGCAGACAAGATTTCATTTGGTCATGCAGTTTGCCAACCCTCTCTACACTTAGCACTGGAATGACACCTCCAAGATAAAATCTGTTTCATAATGAAACAGAAAGAGAGAGAGCCTATGCTTACCAAAATATGATTAGATTCCACGGGCCACCGAATTGACAACCCATTCTAACCAGGTCCTGCAGACCCACTATGTAATTGTCTTCTTTCCTTTTCTTCCTAAGATGTTTTTAATCATACTTTAAAATGGGATGAAGTGATGTATGAATTCCCAAACCTAAAGCAATGCATTCCTTTTTCTGGGGGGAAGGGTCTACAGGCTATTCAAGGTCTCACTATTAGACTGGACTTGCAGTAATCCACCTGTGTATAGCCTCCCAAAAGCTGGGATTACAGGCATGCATCACCATGCCCAGTCTCAATTGCCATCTCAGCAAGCTCCGGGGGTGGGGCCAGCTAGGCAGGCCTAGGGATGCAACCTGGCCATTCATATAACAAATCTTTGCAAGATATCTACCATGGACACAGAGTCCTGAGGAATGCTACACATCCAGTAATGAATAAGGCCCAGTTCTTGCCCTTGTCCAGTGGGAGAGACACAAGTGCCCTTGGGTTTCCCTCACACTGTGCTGTGTACAAGGCCACAGGCATCCTTAGGCTGCTTCCAGAGGCTCCAAGTCACATGTCCTACTCGTCCTGTGTGGCAAAGCCTTCTCTAGTATATCTAAACTGAGGTTCAAAGAGCAAAGAGGCGTTTGTAGACAAAGAATCAGAAAAGCATAATAATATCTATTGGTAAAAGCCACTGGCTACTGAGGCAGATATAATTTCCTAATTTAGACATTTATATACATTTAATTATGTCATAAGTTCTCACCCACCTGCCTGGAATCTGGATGATATTATAAACATACACAAAATGGGACTTTTGTGTTTTATTTGCTTAGAAATCTCACTGTTTATAATCTGCAGTATTAGGCTGGTGAGATAGCTAGTGGCCTAAAGCCCCTGCTTTGGCAAGCTTAGGCAGGCACAAGAGAAGGTAGTTCATCCCTGGCAACACATGCTTACGAGCCCCACCCTCAAAAAAATCTGTAATATTGGACTGGGGAGATAGTTTAGTGGACTAAGCATCTGCCTGGGAAGCACAAGGACCTGGGTTTGGGCTGGCCCTGGAACCTGTGCTGGCCACTGGATTACAGGCACACACCTATAATCTTAGTGCTGAGAAGGCTGAGACAGGAGGATCACTATATGAGTCTTCTGAACAGTTTTGCATAGCAAAACCCTGTATTAAATAAACGAATAAATAAATAGATTAAAATAAAATTTGCAGTATTTTCAGTGGGAGTAAATAGTTGTCAAAAGCACTCACTGGTTAGAAGCTTTTATTTTGATAAGGTTTCTGGATTTAGACCATTATTTATGATTATTTCCATGTGAGATCATGCTGCATAATTGTTTTTCCTTCTCAGTTTTATACCTGTTAAATATTTGTAGACTGTTGTTATGATTCCTCGGAGTTCCTTCCAAGCAAAGCAAGATATTCTTTGCTACTTAAATTTTTCTTCATAAATTAATTCCATTGTTCCCCTACTAATTTTCATTGTCTTTCTCTTGACTAGGCTCTTTAATTTTCTGAGTCTTTCTTTGTAATAAGTCTACAGCTGAGCCACTCAAATGTCAACAACAAAAACGGAGAATGAAGAAATCTATTTGAAGACTGCTTTTAGAATAAACTTAGTTTGTCTGAGTGATATTTTTGAAATATTCCCTTTCCCAAATTGAATTTCTGAAAAAAAAAAAAATCTGTCACTGGGTGCTTTTGCTTTCCTTAAATACAAAGCATTTGCATTTAGGACTTTGCTTTTGTTTTTCAATTTTTAAGTACACAAAAAGTGAGGCATAGTCATTTTTCTCCTCTGTTAGTTTGTGTCCTTTTTTCTTTTAATGCAGTAAATACAAATTTTGTTCCAGTCTTCTGAACACTGACAAAATTGATTTGGCTGTTTTCATTTGATAAAAAAAATGTTTTAAATGTGATGACAACCACCTCTTAAAAAATTCCACCCATTGGTTTTGGGACTAATGTTATCTTCCACTTTTGAAAAAAAATGTAGGAAAATATTTTCTTTTCATCTTCATTTTCCTACAAGAATCTCACAGATCTTCTTAACCTAATTTTGGATAAATATGAAAAATGGAACCAGAAGAGCTATGCTCTGTCATGTTTAAAGTCTGTGACTAAGGATCTCAGTATTCATCACGTGTTCATGATTTCCGTTATTTCTCATCAGTAGTGTGCCGGTAGTGGAGCCCTGCTACTCACTGAGCAAGAGGTGAAGTGACAGCCAGCCACTTCCTGCACCAGGGCTCATCCCCAGGGTGGACTTGGTTCCAAGGTTTCTTCTCTACCCGACACATAATAAGAAATATATATATTTCAGCCCAGTATAGACATCAAGTAAAGTTCACAGCCTTAAATTCCCTCCAACCACACAATGAGGCTTACACTGAGAGTTCACGAAGCCTGGACGGATGCTGGCCATCTGCACTGAAAGGGAGGATTTATAAAAGTAATTACAAAGGATACATGCATAATAAAAATGTCATCTGCAGTTCCTATAGAACATTTAGATGAGAGGAGACTGAAATTTTAAGAGGAAAAACCTATTGATAAAAATTTTTGAAATACCTGTGGCTGTCATCCAAGCTATACAAAGAAAGCCAGTGACATGGTGCTAAGAAATACTTGAGCTTCCCAATTTGATTGGATAGCAAGGATGTTGTCTTGGGGGGGGGGTCAAATTTCTACATGCATCATTTATGAAATTCAGTAAAAAAGTAGATGGTAGATAATGAAGTGCTGGAAATATTAAACTAAAGAACCTCAGTGTGGCATATATAGAACTTTTGACTATTAGTCCAGCAAAGTGTCAACCAAATCATTGCAACTTGCCTTAAGATTACCTCTAGCTAGCTGAAAGAACTGCCCTACCAGATGAGGTTAATTAGAGACTCCAATTACATCAAAGTCTACCAAATATAATTTTAGCATAGTATAATTTATGCCACACCTAGGTAGCAGGTTCTGACACTTCTTACATCCATTATCACAGAAGAGAATGCACATCTTTCAACTACAGTGACTCAACTCTATGAAACAGCTAAAAGTTACAAATCCATAAAATGTATGATAAATCCAGTTCCAATTCTTTCCTACCATTTCTCCACCTGACCCTTTGGAGCCACTCCAGGGCAACACAATTACCTTAAGAACAAATGACTGCAATGTGTTTCCAGGTAATTTGTCCTCATATCATCCAGTTCCATAAATGTGAAGAAGTCATCAGACCAGTAATAAACTATAAATCAATATCTTCAGCTACCCAGTGAAATTAAAGTAAAAGTTCCAGCAGGGAACACCAATTGTTCACCATACTTTTAAGCAACGACTTGCCACTTGGGTATCAAGAACACCGAGAGAAGATCTCAGTAGTAGCAAGCTCTAGGGTACCTCACAGCAAGCTTCCACTCCCTGAAAAATCCCATAGGAAGTGACATCCTATTCCACTATGCTATCACTTTTCAGAAGCCCATAGAAGTTTCTGTAAACAAGCGTTTTTATTTGAACTATGAACATATACATGCTGTCGCCAGAAAGGAAATTCACATTTTGAAGCAACCACTAGGTATCAAACTCTATGGTAGGTAGGCTCTGGAGATATCAAAACAAAAAGACCTAATTCTTGTCTTTAAAGATTAAAAAAGAGAAAAACTGGTAATAAGTCATAGTAAAACAGTATCTGAGTTGTGCCATTATGGGAACATCATGTTCAATGAGAGTGACCAAGGGCAGGTGGGGGTCAGGAAACAGTTCCTAGAAGAAGTGACAATAGAAGTTTGCCCATGAACACAGAAAAGTAAAAGTGAGGAATGTGCTGCGACAGCTGGCCCACCAGCTAAGAATCTTGGGTTTGAATGTCTTTTCCATAGCTGGCAGGTAGTAGGATGTTACCATTTCTCTCTGTGTCTCATTTCTGCAAAATGGGATAATAAACACAAGACGGATGTGAGAATTCAATGAGGCGATGCCTGCAGAGACACTTCGTAAACTGTAAAACATTAAAATTGTAGTTAGTGTTTTTATTGGGACAGTTTTCCATCTGTCCCCTACTTTGCTCTAGTTTTACTATGAAGTGACAAAAAAGAGACAGGAATTTCACATAGTACACACACACACACACACACACCGATAGAACAACAGTAATGACTCTGACTGGTGCTACTTTTGCATGATAGCCATACATTTTCATTTGGAAAATATTTGAGCATAGACACCTACACTTGAAGTTTTCCTTTCCTTATATTTTTCATGTGAAAGATGATACAGAGTTGCTTCTCATGGGAAAGGATCTGATACTGAACAAGTAGGAAGAATCTTGTGAACTTGTCCCTCAGCAGTTTCACCCTCTATGACTGTGGTGGTAAACCTGAGACAATTTTGCGTAGTCATGCTCTTTTTAAATTATGTATTTATTCTGAGTCAGAATACATTCTTTGTGGGGAGTGGGTAAGCCACATAAAACATCTTCATTCTTTTTTCATCCCCTTTTCCTCTTCTCCCTCTCCCTCCTTGCATCGTTTGATACTCATGATTTCCATGTTTAAAAAATGGAAGAGAAGCTGCAGAAGCAAAACCAAAGCAACAATAGTTGAGTTGGTTTCCAATTCTAAAAGAGCTACACACGTAGTAAGGACTCACTGCATCTTAAGAATGTGCATATTGAAGACATGTTTTTTTTTTTTTTTTAACAAAACTCAAAGGAGCCTTTATGTCTGCTGTATGCATAACATGGAGAACCCTTTCCTTATCCATGATCATATCCCCACTGTCCCTTCCAGGCCTGAATCTGTGTCTGCCGTCACCTCCGTTTTCACCTAGCACTCCTTGGCTTGTGCCCCTCACACACTGCTCCTCTGCTGGTGGTCATACTTTCTCCTATCTTTCATGGAGTAGAGGCACAGTTCGTGTTGGCTGAAGGCCTCCATCAATGGGCAGTAAACGTCTTCCTGTGACACTGTGGCAGTGTGCGAGCAGTGTGAGGAGACATCATTTTCAGAGAAAGGGTCATACACAGTGCTGTCACTTGAGGAAAACTTGTGAGGTAATGTGGACAAAGTAACTGAAGACTTCTTGACCAGAGTTGCATTTTCTTTCAGTGGGAGCTCAGTAGACCTGGCCCAGAATTCTTAGGAACATCTCTGGGGACTTTTCCTAGGTAATGCGATCAATGGGCGAAAGTTAAGTACAACTTGCTCCTATTTATAAGAATTCTAAAATTAATGAAATAAATATGAAGGCTAAGAGGAATGTGAAGAAGTAATGAACCCCAGTAGATAGTCACCAGATTCTGCTTTCAGGGGTTTATCTACAGTCTCTTAAGATAACACTACGTGACATAAAATTATAGCTTACAATATTTACTTCAATGAAACTTATAGGATTGTATTAGAAAATTCACTTGTTACTAATTATTTTAATTAAGTCTTAAGTTCTGTGAGATATTTTTACATGCTAATACGTATTTTCACATTTGTTTTTATATTAAGTCTCCTCTAATCTCCACCTTTTCTTTGGAGCTTCTTGGGTACATTAATTTGATGTTTTAACACCAATTAGGTAAAATATTACAACTAAAAACAGAAGAAAACTTCTGTGCATCTTTCGTTATTCTCTTTCTTCTTTTCTTTCTTTCTTTCTTTCTTTCTTTCTTTCTTTCTTTCTTTCTTTCTTTCTCTGTCTGTCTTTTTTTCTTTCTTTTTTTGAGACAGGGTCTTACTACCTAGTTCATCTTGGCCTTTAATGCATTACATATCTCAGATTGGACTTAAACTCACAGTAATCCTTCTACCTCAGCCCCCTGAGTGCTGTGACTACAAGTGTGTGCCACCATCCCCAATTTTCTTTTTCTTTTGTAAATTCTTCATCATGAAGTATTTGAACTGCTATTCATGACAAAAATTCAGTGATTCTAATGAAAAGTGTGAGTGGATGAAAAGACGACACCTCTCCTTTCCCTAAATTGACCTTTAAAGAAACCTGTCATTCCAGCCTCTGTGGAACCCAGAGTGCCTTAGTTACTTTTGTCATTACGAAGACAAAATATCTGATACCCAAAGTTAAAGAATCAAATGTTGATTTATCTCAGTTTGTGGATGGTTCAGTCCATAGTCGGCTGGCTCCAGGAACGGTGTCTTGACAGAGGGGCATCACAGAGGAGAAATAGTTTGTGGTGGCCACTAAGCAGTGAAGCAAGCCAGGCATGGAAGGGACACGGCTCTTCCTATCCCTAATGGCTTATCCAAGCTATTGTGGTTGGGGTGGGGCCAATCCAGTCAGTGGACTGACTTACTAATTGCTCACACTTAATCCTAGCAATTTAATCTTAGCATTACACTGTGAACCTTACTCTAGCAATGTGCCATATATCCCCCACAAACTCTAGATCCAGCCACCTCTGAAAAGGCCCCACTTATGACTGCATGAGGCATGGGGGAGACATCTAGACACAGGCCATCTTGTGGGGCTGCAGCATTTTCACACTATCTCATGACTCACAAGGTCTACTTCTAGTCATTGGTTCTAATCAACTTTCTCTGGTATCTTATCATAACCACTGCTTTGGAGACCTTCACTCCTGAACAATTATTGCTTCCATGCCAACTGATCCTCATGTCACTTGTATCACTTCTTTGAACTTCTTTCTGCCTCTATATAGCAGTGAGTCTCTGGCTGCCAGATTGCACACTGGGATTCTAACATAAAATGGGCAGTGGGTCAAAACCAGGCCAACTCTCTTTTCTGGGAATGTAGAATAGAACCAAGAGGGAGGTGCTCTTTTTTTAGTGTGGCCTAATCCTATAAATACATAAATTTAGAAGAGATGGAATAACCATATTTTCTGCCATCTGGCCCTAAAAGCAGTGGAAATGCTCTTGAGAGAGAGAAGGAAAAAGAGCAGTCTTAATGGGCTTCAGTGTATCTACCTACCTCCTTCTTACTGGGATCAGTGGGACAAGCTTGGATATGTCCTCTTGAGCTTAGGTTTACTTGCATGTATCTATAATCTATAGCCAAACGAGTCACTACTAATAAATGTACATTCATACAAAGGAAGGTTTTGAGGACATTGCAAAATCCAAGGCTAGTTTTAAGGCATATACATTTAGAAATGAAGAATATGTGTTGTTACAACTAAAATCCATCATATGAAATCCCCTATTAGGAAAATCCAAAGTCATAGTCACTGAGACCAAAGACAATGCAGAGGAAAGTCGGCCTCTGAGTGGCCGGCAGTTTATGTCTTCCACCTGTTGCACACTTCCTGGCACCTTTTCTAACTATTGTTCCTCTTGTCAGTCAGCAGGTCCTTTAGATAACTAAGTGTGTGAAAACTATGGAGAGTCATCAGTGTTGGAGGGGAGGGGGAAGCCTAAGAGTTGGTGGCAAAGGAACTGGCTGTCAGTTTCAGAAACATCACTTCTGTTATTAACACAAGTGACACTAAGTGGCAGACTGGCTGGACTGGGAACATGTAAGTCACTGTATGCACTAAAAGAATGTTGGGGGGAAATGAGCAAACAGGAAGATATGCCTACAGCCATGAAACCAAACTCTTCTGAGCTGATAAACCACAGGTCAGCTTGGTTTTGGAAACAGACATTTAAGGAAACAAATGGTAACTCTGTGTTTAGTTGTTTGAGGGATGGCTAGGCTGTTTTATGAACTATCTCTGCTAGCCTCCATTTCCACCCCATCTAGGAGGATCCTGATTATGCCACTATCTTGGCATCACTTGCTATTATCTACCTTTTTTTCTTTTTGAATATTGGGGATTAAATCCACAGCCCTCACACTGAGCTGCATCCCTAGCCCTTTTTATGTCTTATTTTGAGACAGATCTCATGAAGTTGCATAGGCTTGGTTCAGACAGACTTGAAGTTTTCCTAACTTAGTGTTCCAGCACACTGGGCTTGCAGGGATGCACTATGTCCAGCTATAGCTGCCTCTTTTATAATAGTGATCCTAGTGAGCATGCTACAACACTGTGGTTGGGATTTCCATTTCTCTCATGATCTATGATGTTACATATGTTTGCATGTGTATATCTTTGTTAGAGAAATGTCTTCAGATCTTTTGCTTACTTTTAACTGGGTTTTGCACATTTAATTGGGTTGTTTGTGTTTTCATTGTTCATTTGCCCTTTATATGTCCTGGACATGAGACACTTAAAAGCTACATATTTTCTTCCATGCTATAGTGTGTCTTTTCACATTTTGTTGGTGTCCTTTTTGTGCAAATTTTTTTTTCTTTTTGTGCAAATTTTTAACTTTAATTTTGATGAACTCTGTTTCTCTGTTTTGGTGTCATGATAAAATATTACTCACAGTGAGAAATATTTACTAGTATATATTCTTTTTTTTTTTTTTTTTTTTTGGTGGGACTGGGGTTCAAACTCATGACCTTGCACTTGCCAGGCAGGCACTTGTGCCACGGAGCTATCTCCCCAGCCCTTTTACTAGTATATATTCTAATAGCTTCAGTTTAATTCTAACATTTAGGTATAAGGTTAACAATCTCTATAGTATAAGGTGGGTGTCTCAACTTTATTCTTTTACATGTTAATATTCAGTTGTTCCAGTACCACTTGATGAAAAGACTAGTCCTTCCCCCACTGAATTTTGGCAACCTTCTTGAAAATCAACCGACCAAAGCTATATTTACATAGCTATATTTCTTAACAACCAATTGTATTTTTACTCTATGTGTATCAATCCTTATATAATACCACATTTCCTTGAATACTATAGCTTTGTTATAAGCTAAAAATGGAAGTGTAAGTTCAAATCTGTGCTGTTACAAGATTTTTGGGGAATATTTCAGGTCTTGCACATTTCCATAAAAATTTAGGATCAAGTTTTCAATTTCATTTGTTTGTTTTTTTGTCTTTTTTTTTTTTTATTTTTGAGACAGGGTCTCGCTGTGCAGTTGAGGCTGGCCTTGAGCTCACTTTTGTAGCCCAGGCTGGTCTCGAACTCACACCAGTTCTCCTGCCTCAGCCTCCCGAGTGCTGGGGTTACAGGCGTGCACCACCACGCCCGGCTAAGTTTTAAATTTCTATGAAAAAATACGGAGAAGTTCTTCATAGGGATCGTACTGAACTTGTAGATTAATCTGAGAATTGCCATTTTAGTATTATGTCTTGCAATTTCTTTAAGTAGCACCTTGTATTTTTCTTTTCTTTTCTTTTTTTTTGGTCTTTTTGAGACAGGGTCTCGCTATGCAGTTGAGGCTGGCCTTGAGCTGCTCACTTTTGTAGCCCAGGCTGGTCTCGAACTCACACCAATCCTCCTGCCTCAGCCTCCCGAGTGCTGGGATTACAGGTGTGCATCACCACGCCCGGCTGCACCTTGTATTTTTCAATGTGCAGATCTTGCTGTTCTTTTCCTGAGTTTATTTCTAAGTATTTTATACTTTTTTTTTTTAATTTTAGAGAAGGATCTACAAGGTGGTGTTCAGGGATCACTACTAGATTAGACTCATAGTGATCTGCCTGTTTACAGTCTCCCTAGAGATGAGATTACAGGCACACACCACCGTGCCCAGTCTCAATTGATGTCTCAGCGCACTCTTGGGGTGGGTTGGCATGGCCGGCCCACAGATTGAACCCCTGGCCCCTGCCCCTACCTGCAGGCACTTTAACCCATTGAGCTATTTGGCTGGACCATATTTTATACTTTTTGATGTGATTGTAGATTTTTTTTTATTTACTGCCATGCAGTTTATTACTAGTACAAAGAAATGCAGTTTAATATGGCACATGAATTTTGTATCCTAAAATACTGCTAGCTGTTTTTTATTGTTTGGGTTTGGGGGGAGGTTTCTTATGATTTTCTATATACAAAATCATTTATCTGCAAGTGATTTTATGTCTTCCTAGCCAATCTTGGTATTTTCTACTTACTTCCTTGCTTAATTACACAACTAGAATCTCCAGCATAATGTTGAACAACAGTAACCAGAGTGCAGCTTCTTGTCATGTTCCTGACCCTCAGAATAAAGTATTTAATTTATCACTATGAAAGATTACGTTAGCAGTGAATTTTTTATGGATATCTTTTGTGAGGCTGAAGAAATCCCCTCACGTTCCCACTCTGTTGAGTGTGTGCATGTGTGTGTGTCTGTTTTATTATAAAAAGGGATTATATATGTTATTAAGTGTCTTTTCTTGCCTCTGTTGAAAGGCTGACATAGTTTTTGCCTTTTACAATGTTATTTTGGTGTATTACATTGATTTTCACAGTCAAGCAAATTTTATATTTCTGGGACAAATTCCATTGTAAACCATTTATTCATGGTTTAAAATTCACTTCACATGTGACTTGATTGAGTTTACTAGCACATTGAATTGATATTCATAAAGGGCATTGGTTGACCATCTTCCTATCTATTAATGTGTTTGATTTTATATAAAGATGATATCAGCCTGATAAAGTAAGTTGAGAAGTGTCCACTTCTTTTATGTTTTTCATAAGTGTTTATAAAAATTGGTGCACCATTCTTTTCTTTTGGTATTTTCATTTATTATCCTCTTCAATATATAAGCCTTCTAGTCTTAACAATTTCTGATGAAAATTAAGCTGTGTATCTTATTAAGAGCCTCTTACATACAATGAGTTGACTTCTCTTTCTGTTTTTAAGATTCCTTGTTTTTCAATAGTTTCACAAAATATGTTTAGCTATAGATTTCCAAATGTATACCATTTGAGCTTCGTGGATATTTTAATCACTACTTTTCTTCAAAGGTGGGAAATTTTGGCCAATATTTCAACTACCATTTCTGCCTCTTCCTCCCTGTCTATTCCCATCTGGCATTCTGATTTCTCTCACAATTCCCATTCTGGTGTTGCCATTGTGCACATATTGATATCCTTGAGATAGTTACAGGCTCCAAGACTGCTAATTTCTATTGCTATTCTTCAGACTAGATAATGTGACTTGAACTTCTTTCAGTTTTGCTCATTTTTTTCCCCTTCTACTAGCTCAGATCTATTATTCAGCTTGTCTAGTAAGCTTTTCATCTCAGCTGTTGTGCTTTTCAACTCCAGAATTTTTATTCAGCTTTTCATGATCTAGATCCATACTGATGTTCCGTTTGGGAAGACATTGCTTCTACATTTTCCTTTTTACATTTCCTTTCCTAAAGTTTCCTTTAGCTTTTTTTTTTTTTTTTTTGTCTTTTTGAGACAGGGTTTCGCTATGCAGTTGAGGCTGGTCTTGAGCTTACTTTTGTAGCCCAAGCTGGTCTCGAACTCGCACCAATCCTCCTGCCTCAGTTTCCCAAGTGCTGGGATTACAGGCGTGAGCCACCACGCCCAGCTTCCTTTAGCTTTTAAACACATTTTTTCCCTAAACATTTTTAATCTGTGTTTTGTTGAAACACATTTTAATAGTGAATTTAAAGTCTCTACAAATTATGTCTGATACTTTGGCTTTCTCTGGGATAGTTTCCATCTACTACTTTCCCCCTGTACATATGCCATATTTGCCCATTTGTGTTTTTTCTTTTTGTTAAAAAGAAAAAAAAATACATACTACAATGTGGAAATTTTGGAAATATCTTCACTCTCACCCAGTTTTTCTTTGTTGTTGTTATTATTGTTCTTGTTTTATTGTCTCTGTTTCTTTAGTGACTTTCCAGAAAATTTATATTCTAGGCTATGTGCAGTCACAGAGATATCTAGTTGATTAACTTTATAGTCCGCTATTGATTAGAGGCTTTTTTTTTCTGTTGTAAGTAAGTATTTATTTCTCTGGAGTAAGGGCACCACAAACTTATTCAATTGAGAAGATCATTATCATAATTCAAAGGCCCTCTTTTTTTATTTTTTAGCAGAATTGAGTATTGAACTTAGGGCCTACAACACCTTAACTGCTAATTAGGCAGTGAGCCGTAGAGCCACATTCCCAGCTTTGGCTATTGTCTTTACTGCTTTGAACAGTGCCCTATCTTCTGCCACAGAGCCATGTGTGCATGTTGCAACACATGCAGCGCTCCAGCAGTTCTTAACTCTGCCTTAGTGCATTCACCTCCTGGTTATGCAGACTGGTCAGCCAGAGAAGAGAAATCAGGACATGTTACAACATTTCCTGGGTATGATGACAGGCGCTATTTGTATGACTTTCCAGACCCTCCTGGGTATAAAACAGCTTTTCAGGAATCCCTATAGACATTTTGTTGCTCACATATTCCTTCTAAGATCTTAACCAGGCTTTTATTAGGCCACATTGTTAGTGCAGTCTCAGAAAATTGTGCTACTAAACAGTTGCCAATTATTCTTTTCAACAGCCTTACCTTTTCCTACAGAGTGAGCAGCACATCTGGTCAAATCATGACAGCACCCTAGTAATAAAGCTTTTCCAAGAAACTGTGAGATGTGTCAAATAATGACACTGTTCTGAGGATGGGACTTCTTGAAAAGTTTCAAACCTGTTAGGTTCACTCCGGTGGCTGCTATGCCGCTGTTTTTCACAACTACCACAGTTGTGTATCTGCTAGATTTATTTTAAATCTTATTTATTTACTTGGTAGAGTCTTGCTATGTGACTTGAACTCATAGTGATCCTCCTGTCTCCGCTTCCCCAACACTGAGATTTCAGGCCTGTGTCACCATGCTCAATTCCAGGGCCAGCGCATTATGTGGTACTAGGCATTGAACCCAGGTCCTTGCGCTTACCAGACAGCTGCTTAGACCACTGAACTATCTCCTCATCCATGAGTTTGCTAGTTTTTAAGGCTACCATGGAACTTGTGTGAGAGAAATGAAAGTAGGACAAGCAAAAATGCCACCAAGCTTCACTGATAACATTTTTTTCTTAAGCAAATGCTTCTTGGACTTTTCTAAGATTTTTGTTCATTTCTAGAACCATGAAAATGTTGGACCACTTTTTTCATTGCTTTTGTGGAGAAGCAAATTTTGGAAGTCCTTGCTGTAACATTCTAGAAATGTTTCTTCCTTTTATATTTTAAAATATAAGTATTTTAAAAACTCACTGCTATACTGTATAAACACAATATGGCATTTGCTTCATTCATCCTCTTTTTACAGCCACTTATAGGCATGCCTTACAATACAGATAAGAAAGCACAGTTATTTTTGTGCATCTTAGCATTAAGCAAAATGTACACTACCTTTTTTTTTGAATGAAGAAATAAGTTGTCTTCTGACTGAGTGAATGAACAAGTGAGTAATTTCATTTAAAACTGATGGATATGCATGCTCTTAAGGACTACAGGTGTCACCAAAAGATGCAGGCTGGCTGCCGACCAAAATGCCTTCCAGAGAGGCAATCATATTGCTGATTTTACTGTGGTGCCAAGTCTAGATGTTAGCATTGCAAACTCAGTTTAAATGCATTCTGTCAGCACATAAGAGAGGCCATTTCTCTGGGATGACTTCTCATTATCTAGCTCATGGACATCAAAATGCCAACTTATTAATTTACAATAAGAATTATAAATGTCATGAGAACCATAATCACTGTATAAGCAGGCCTAGTGTGTCTTCTTCTTGTAGGTAATTGTTTGAGATTAAACCCATTGGAGCAAGTACAGAAACAGAACCACAAGAATTGTTATAAAATTCAAATGAGTTGCATTGAGCTCCTAATTTTCTCAAAGCTCTTAATATCTACCTTATTCTTATTGGTTTAGGAGAGTGGGAACAAAGAAAAGGCAATCCTACCATGTAAGATCTAAAGCTCTTCTTACCCAAAAGAGGAAGGAGGATGTGGAGGAGAGAAAAGAAATAAGTATTTTGTTGTATGTTTTTGTTTTGAAGGTAGAGTCCTGCCATACTGTCCTGTCCTACTATGGACAATATGAACCATGCTTATGAAGATGAAAATAGTTGGGCCTGCATATAGTTTTCCTGAGGTTGTGAAGGATGAAAAGGAACCAGGTTTTTGGAGAGTGGCTCCACAGAGACAAAAGCCTATAGTCTATCTGCTCAGAGATGTCAGGTTTTCCAATGGGCCACTCCAGTTATCAGAGTAAGTGTCAAAGCAGATTAAACCCAGTGGTCTAATTCTCTGATAAGGGACTTTATAGGATTCCTCACTGCCAAACATTGTGGATATGGTTTTCCAGCTGCCCCTTACTGTGAGGCTAAATCCCTTCCTTGCAAGATTGGAATGGGTTTTGCTGATGATTCGATTTAGAAGCATCCTTTCTGGACAACCTCTATCTCAATATATGCATTCTTTAGTCTTTGGCTTCACTCAGATCAGCGTTAGAGACAGTTCTATGACCAACGTTCTTGGAGACATCTCAGTATGGCTACATTCTTGATTCTGCCACTTAATTTTCTACTTGTTCTATGTGGATTAGGTGATGGTTTGTATCTACATATCAGTCACCCTAAAAAGTCTCCTAATTTTCTTCCTTTTCCCTTTCTCTTTAAAAAGCCTTCTCCTTTTTATTGTTATTTAATTTTCTTCAATTTCTGAAATTAATCACATTTTTGAGATACTTATTAACTCTTTTACTGCATCATCCCAAAAACTTCCTAGAAATCACTGTCATCTCCTCAGACAACAGTTCTGTCCCCTGTTTAACTTACTTTCCCTACTTGCTTTGTTCCATTTATTTAAAAAATTCTCTCATTTTCGTTTCTTTCACTTGCCCAGATTCCAAGTGGAAAAGGTACAGCCAATACTCAGATATTATGTATCAAGCTTTCAAGATTCATAAGAAAATCTCTTGAGAGCTGAAAGGTCATTGCTAAAGGTCAGGCAATTGATGATATGCTTTAAAATAATCCCATGAGTAATACAAGAAGCCGCTCCATTGATATTCAAGATTCAAAAATAACTGTTAATGAGGGTTCATTACATCTTCTCCATTCCCCCTTACAGGACAAAGCACCACTGCTTTCTTCCAATTTGTAGTTCTTTTTCTCTTCTTAAAAGAACAAGCAGTTCCTGCCACCTTACCTTTGGACTTTAAACACTGTTAAAAAGAGCAGCAAGCTTGTGGCATCATCCTTACTGAGAGCAGCCTTTTCTAGGGAGGAATGATATGAAATGAAAATGTTGCTCTTTGTGATAGACCATCTCCTGTTATAGTAACACCTTGAGAGAGAAGCCAGGTGTATTCAGTCCACAAGACTTATAAAATGCTAGTATCCCAGAGCAAAAATTTTTATCTGATGTCGAAATGTTGTCTCATCCAAATATCTGGCTAAACGAAACATGCTCATATTGGCCAATTAACATGTACCTTGCTAGGTATTAAGTTCAGTGATGATTAACAAGGTCAGTCAATGTTGAAGTAGCATACTAAGTCATTAATTAATGAGGGACACTGACATTTCTTGTGGTGCAAGACTCTGCCTTATAGTTTGTATGTGTAATGCCTGCAATCTCTATATTATAGTGAAGGCATAACAGGAGGCTTCTAAAAACAGACATTTACACCTGCATAATTCAGAGGAGGAAAGAAAGAAGAGGAAATGTATAGATATTAAGCAACTACTAGGAATATCTATGGCTCAAAAAT
This sequence comes from Myocastor coypus, assembly GCA_004027025.1. Lineage (NCBI taxonomy): Eukaryota > Metazoa > Chordata > Mammalia > Rodentia > Myocastoridae > Myocastor > Myocastor coypus. Next base: position 8,732 of record PVJA010002995.1, on the reverse strand, counting down.
ATCTGATGAAGTCCCACTGTATCAGTAGCACAAGTCATGGAATGGTCGGCAGGAGCATGGGCAGGAGATGCACTTCCTAGCCTTGGCCCCTGACTGTCATGTGCTAGTAGTTCACTGTGCCTCAGGCTTTTTTATTTTTATAAGAGGGCAAATAGCATTCTTATAATGAGATTTGTGCTGAGGTTATATCCAGATAAAACCATGACAAGTTGAAGACATCATAACTTGGAAATGCATTTAATATACTTAGCCTCCCAAATAACACAGTCTAGTGTACTTTAAATGGCCTCAGAATGTTCATGTTTTTTGCTTATAGTTGGGAAAAATCATTGAACAAGATGCTTATTGTATAATAAAGTGTGGAAGAGCTTGATGTAGTCTATGCTATACTAAATCTGAAAAGCATAATGGTTGTATTAGTAGTTTTGCACCATCAGAAAGCCAGATAACTGTGAGTGGAATCATGGTTAGGTCAGTAACCTTCTGTACTGTGGACAGTAAAATTAGTTGTTATATAGCAGACATGTTTAAGAGTGACTGGTGCATACAGATGTGCAACAGATATTTTGATTGTTTCTTTGTAGGTGAGAATACTGAGTTCTAAGAAGGCACAAAGAGCATTGTGACCATCACACAGAAGGAAAGTGCCACACTGGGGACAGTGATCAAAGATATCTGATTTCCAAGGCCAGGGTGAACTGTGTGCACCATCTCAGTGCCATTAGGTCATCAATGGATTGGGTGTTTTGTAGTTCAGATTTCTTCATAGAAATATGGATAACAGAACACTGGATAAATAAACACCCATCAGAAATCAAAGGGATTGAAAGTCTGAAATGATTTACACTAGTAGTACTCACACTTGTCTTTAGAGTTTTTCAGCTTTCCATGCTTAGGCTAACTTTAAGGACAGTTACATCCAACATCTTTGGGAGTAACACCCAGATATCAGTAGTTTGCTAAACTCACCAAGTAACTCCAATGTATAGTCAAGCTTGATGACCAGGCCAACACTTGTGATGTACAGACTTGGGCCTGGGTCACAACCATCTGGTGAACTTATAAAACAAACATTATTGAGTCCCACTCTCAGAGATTCTGACTCAGTAGGTTTGGAGCATGTCCTGAGAACCTGCATCTCTAACAAAATTTGCTAGTGATGTTCATGCTGCTGGTCCAGGGGGTACATTTTGAGAAACAATTCCTTGGATATTCAAGAAGTGCCTTTACATCCATGATCCTGAATGGGTCTGAAGTGCCAATGTGTAGTGTGTGTGTGTGTGTGTGGGGAGAGAGAGTATATTAGTCAAGTCAGCTTTCCCATCTCTGAGACACTATTCCCAACACCCATAATTTAAAGGAAGAGAGTTTTTATTTGGCTCATGGTTGAGTGGATACAGTTCATAGTCGGCTGCCCCTAAAGCAGAAATATCATGATAGAAATACATGGCAGAGCAATGCTCCATAGTTCATGGCAGCAGGCAAACAGAGCAAGAGAACAGTGTAGGGGAGGAGCAATCTAGGGGTCATAGGTCTGGGGGTCATAGGTCTGGGGGTCATGATACCCAGGGTCACATCTCTATACCCCACTCAGACACACCCAGGAGCATGCTCTACTGATCTGCTTGTTTCTTAATCCAATAAAGTTGACAAATCAGAATGGGTGTCACAGAGGGTGACTATATGGTGAAGAAGGAATATGCAGGTGTCCCAGAATGGATTGTGAAGGTACGCAGGGAGAACAAGGAGTGAAGCATGCTGTTGCCCACCTTACACTTATTTGTTTCTAAGGCCAACTCAATTGATGGATGTGAGCATGCATTTTTATGCTAATATTTGACAATTTTAAATCAAAAGAGCATTTTTCATCATTCCTATGCACCTGATCCAAAGGAGGAAGCAATATTTTATCCTAAACCAAGCACTGCATGAAATAAATGGCAATGGACAGTTCAAATGCCCAAATCAACTTACCATTATTCATTTAGAAAAATGTTTTATGTAAAATGTAAATGGATGACACACCAGGTATGTAATGAAAATCAGAGGTACAATTATTTTTGTGATATTGGGAATTGAACCTAAGGTTTATGAAACACAGCTATACCCCCAGCCACCCCCTTTTTTTTTTCATTTTGAGATCAGGTTCTCTTAAGTTTCTAAGTTGTCTGGGCTGGTCTTGAACTTAAAATCCTCCTGCCTCTGCCTCCTAGGTAGTAATGGTTTCAAGCATGTGTGCTATGGCTGAGTCACAGTAGCAACTTTAATTTGCCATCAGACTCTAAGCTCCATGAAAACAATTTGATACGCAGAGCAAGTACAAGGCCTAACAAACAGCAAACATTGAATAGCGGCATGTGGGAGGAGTGGAAGGGTAGAGCAGCTACACAGTGAGACCAGATTTTGTGGCCAAGTTCTACTGGGCTTTACTTCTGCTTCACAGTAATCAGGTGACGAGTATTTTGATGAAAGACTTTTGAGTTGATAAGAAAAATTCAGCAGGAGTAGGAGACCTTTTTGAGCTACCCTACTTAGTGTCTGCTCATATATATTGTATGCTGCTGAACTCAAGCTCATCAACTTGGCTTGGAAATCTTTTTTTTTTTTTTTTTTTAGTACACAACTTTTAACTGACTTTATAATCCTTAATGAATACATTTGGAAGTGAAAATGTCACAAGTGAACATGAGTTTTAATCTTGCCACGTTTTACGCTGTTAGCAGCATCTTGTTATTTCTTGTGCACTTTACCTTCTGCGAGGTGGATTATATTTTATGTTTCTATGACTTTTAAAAACAGCTTTGCTGCAGTATAATTTATTCAACTTGAATGTTCATTCGTCATGTCTATGTGGTTTGGAAGGTATAGTTGTACTTCAAATTCTTTAATTCTATTTAAAAGTACCCAGCTTTAAAAACACATGACACCAATTACCAGTGGGAAAGTGCAAAAATACTTATTAACTCCTCCTCTTGAGGTTAAAAAATTAACACACTCACTATTCTTCTCCTTGTCCCACCTTCAATTTCTATTTTTAAATTTTAAAGTGGATTTTCTACCCACTTCGTAAACATGAATAGCATTTATCTTCTCAAGATTTATTACAATTACAATCTAATTGGTAAACAAATTTTCAGTAGTTAAGAATTAAATTCATACAACTAACTTCAACGTTTATAATGATTCCTTTTATACCCTGAATTTCCTTTTCTTTCTGTCTTTGTTTTATTTTTATTCCTGTCAGAATACTGACAAATAAAATTTTAGCATTGTGTATGAGTGACATTTTCTAAGTCCTCCCATATCTGAGAATGTCTTCCTGATTCCTTCAGGTATTTATGGTTTAGAAGTTTTCAGTCATAAATATCTCTCCTAATATGCTGTTGACTCATATCTTCATCTTGTGAAGATGTCCAAGACTATCCTGACTCTTCGAAGGAATAACTTTTACCCTTACTGATTGTTTGCTGAAATTGTTATTTACCCATGAAATTAAAAACATCATATTGGATAAGTGTAGATTTCAGCTACTTTCATTAATTTTTACTAAAACATGATAAAATTTTCTAATCTGTAGGTATGGGTCTTTCTGTCCTGGAAAATTTTTATTTTAATCTATTGATATTTAAGAATATTGTTTATCTACTATTTATTCTTGAATGCTATAAATTTCAATCACTGTGTGTTGTATTATTGTTTCCCAATCTTCACATCTCTCTAAAATTTCATCTCTCTCTCTCTCTCTCTCTCTCTCTCTCTCACACACACACACACACACACACACACACACACACACACACACTTACATTAGTAGTTAATTTTTATTAAAGATTTAGCATGTGTTAGTGTGACACTTTGTATCTAGGTGTCCCCACAAAGCCTCAAGCAGCCACAGTCAGTCTTCTTGAGTTTGGGATTGAATCATGGTCCCATGCTGGGATTATGGGTGTCAGTGCTACTGTAGCCCTGGGACCAGCAGCCTGCACACAGTAGAAGGGAGGGCAAGAGGCTTGCTCTTGGTGTTCCTTCATTTTTGCTCTTGGTGCTTTCACTGTCAGACTTAACCATGACCTGCTGCCCTCTGCCATGTGCCACTCTGCCTTGGAGCTTTCAAGTATGGACTGAAACTTCCTCAAACTGTGAGTTAAACAAACCTTTCCTTTTTTAAAAAAGTTTTTGGGTGTTAGATATTTTGTCTCAGCAATGAGAGAAATATAACCAAGACAGTTAGGTGTATGGATTATCTAATGAATTGTCACAAAACAACTTGAGAAGTTCTGCTATATGGCTACTTTACAGCTGAGGAGCTTGAGGCTTACAGTTATGTGTCTAAGGCCTCATAGCTGTAAGTGGTGGCATCATAATGAAAGTTTGATTTTAGATTCTGAGATCTTAGCTATGCTTGCTAATACAAATGATGAATATAATAATAAAACATCCAAGACTATAATACAAATGCACAGTTGAAATGGAACCTCAAGATTTCCATAACATTTTGAGACTTCTTTTCACAGAGTTTTCTGCTTTGTTCAATCTTGCTTTAGAAACATTACCTAGTGTACCTACAAGAAAGTAGTCCATCAACTCATCACAATGTCCTACTCTACAGATGTCCTGGCTCTTGCCACTTAGAATAACTAAAATGGATGACTTGGCCAAGATTTTTTAAAAGGAAGCGTTTCATTATTTCAGAGATGTGACTTCTCTGGGAAGCATCCTTATACTTAAGAAGCCTCTTAGCTAGCCTTCTAAAATAAGAGAAGGACTCAATTTTGTATTCAACAAAGTATTAGAAGTGAATAGGTCAACTTATGGACTTACGAGAGAAACTCTCGCGTTTAGTGAGCTTAGTCTGGCTCAAACTCAGTTTGCCTTGACAGCAACACTCCAGAAGTGTGGCGCCTGGCCCTAAATCAGCTCTGATTCCATGGCAGAGTAATCTGAAGAAGTGCCAGCAGTCTCGATTTCCACACCTGCCCTACAAATGGAGCTGATTTAACTGAAGCTGGCAGAAATCAAACGGCTAGATATTCAGGCCATCTGGCATATCTCTTTCAAAACCTCTGTGTTCATAAAATAAATGCACTATTACCTTATGTGATTTGCTGTGAGTTTCAAAATTTAGGATTTTATGTTGAGAGAGATTTAAGGCAAACTTGAACATAAAGCATAAAAGAAAAAGATCGCATACTAAATTCTTTAAAATAATTTTGTAATGCAAAAAGCAACTTTTCAAATGAAAAAGTGATTCACAGACCGGGAGAATATATTTCAGACCTACATGTAAATCAAAGGACTAGAATCAAAGCTAAATGAAGTTCTCATCCTCAGAACTCTAATAAAAGATTCCAAAGAAGGGATCCTAGTACCCAATAAACACATAAAAAGATATTCAACATCCTCAGTAGTCATCAGTAATACAAAATAAAACAAGGAAATGCCACTGTACATGAATTGAATGGCCACATTAATCAACAATCAATAATCAGTAATCAACCATCCATCAATCAACAATATTGTGTCCACAGATGAGGAGAGAATGGAATTTGTGTACGTTTTGTAGTAACATAAAATGGCATAGACATTTTAGAATACAGTCTGGCAATTTCCTAGAAGCTAAACACATACTTGCCATATGTCCCAGAAATTTTACTCCTTATTTACCCATGAGAAAATGAAAGCATGTCAACACGAAGAGGCAATAGAGACTGCTCAGAGCAGTTTTATTACAACAGATAAAACCTGGATATATGGGCCCGGCAGAATGGCTCAGTGGTGTAAAGCGCCTGCTTAGGAAAGCTTAGGCGGCTGTAGGTACCACGGTTTGATCACGGGTACCACATGCTGCGCCAGCCCTGCCCTCAGGGCAGGCTGAGCCGGCCATAAAAATAAATAAATAAACAAAAAGTTCTGAAACAAGAAAAAATAAAATAAAATTTTAAAAATGTATATTTAAAAAAAAAACCTTTGTAAAAACAAACAAACAAACCTGGATATAACATAAATGCCCATCAAAGTCATACAGTGAAATACTATTCATCAATGTAGAAGAATTATTAAAAACAAATCTGAAGAGCCTGCTCTACAAAAGGAACAGACAAAACTCAAACAAAAACTCACTTCCAACTATGTTCTGCATTTTGTTTTTCTGTGAAATTGTAGAAAAGGCAAGCAACTGTAAGACAGAAAGTAGATCAGTAATTGCCTGGGGTCAGTGGGGAGAGGACAACTGCAGAGTAGCCAGTGAAAAGTTTCAGGGTGCTACAAATAATCCATAGCTTAATTATGACAGTGTTGGGTTGGTGTCTGATACCAGAACTCCATGAACCACATGCCAGAAATGAGTGCATTTGCTTGCATATAATTTATACTTCCACTGTGTTAATTTTTAAACAGACTGAAAAGAAATGTCAGTCAGGATAGTTCCAAGTTCTTGTGCAGTGCTGCATCTGTTTGATTCCAATAATATGGAGTTATTAAAAGAATTAAAGAAACCACAGGCAAGTGCACCTTGGTTTCTAATTTATTTATTTTTATTTATTTATTTATTTATTTATTTATTTATTTATTTTTGTCTTTTTGAGACAGGGTCTCATTATGCAGTTCAGGCTGGCCTTGAGCTCACTGTTGTAGCCCAGGCTGGTCTCGAACTCGCACCGATCCTCCTGGCTCAGCCTCCCGAGTGCTGGGATTACAGGCGTGCGCCACCACGCCCGGCTTGGTTTCTAATTTAAAGGCAAGTGAAATCTTAACCATTATTACCAAGACAGAGGGCAGTTGAAGAAGTGTTGTAATATGCAGAGTTGTCCTTCCTGGAAGTTATATAATGCTGCGAAGGTGTGAAGATGATCTGAAGAGGGGGTGGGTGAAAAGCAACACAGCCATCGTCTTTGCCAGCTGTCACAGCCGATGTTGAGAGTCGACTTATGCTAATTGATCCAGTTTTTCACAGGTGCAAGTAGGTTCTTATCTGTTTTGCATGATTTTAAGTACTCTGAGCAACAAAGCTTGTCATTTCTTTAGAAATTTTTTCCAAAGAATAAAAAAAAAAAAAAAAAAAACTATAATAAGAGATGTTTGCTGAAGCATTTAGTTTGAAATACTTCTCTCCTTCAACTCTTCTTTTCCTCCTGCTTCTGTGAGTCTTTACGATACACTGAAGCCTGAGTCCCCTCTGCCTTGTCCCCTAAAGATCAGGGGTATACTTTCCTCCGTGTAATGAATAAACAGGGAAATAAAAGAGCATTTTAATAGGTAAGTGGATTTTGAAGAAGAATTTAGCATTTTGCAGCTCCCTGATAATCTCTCTGTCACCTTTCCTAGGGGTGATTTCAACCAGGCCCCTCCCAGGATTGTAAATTTTTTTCTATCTTGTGACTGAACAAGGCATGGAACTTTACAGAATGTCATAATGCATCCAGTCCTCCTCCACCTGCAACAGTGGTGATATTTTTGACCTTCCTGAAGTCCTAATGGACTTAGTTAGGAACTGGACACTGTCCAGATATTTGGGAAAATGTAGCCAATTTGCAACGTTACCTTTTTGTCCTTACCAAGCAAAATCTCTAACAAGAAAACCAAGCTTCACAGTACATCCTGAATCAAAATTTTAAAGTCAGGAATAAAGCATACCAGCAATAATACTAACTGTGTTGCAAAACTCCTAAAACTTTCACGGAAAGAAATATATATTTTGAGTTTTATATGTACAAATATTATTGGAAGTGTGATTTACCAATATCTTCTTGCAGGGACAGGAGGAGGGTAGCCAAGTCTTCGCTCCCAGCCTTGGAGCAGCACACACGTTACCAACTTTATTTGCTTTTCAATGTCCATGTAAAGAATATATTTTGACAAAAGCTTTTTTGCAGAGCAAAAAATCCCACCTCAGAATATAACATTTTATAACCTCCTGTCAGCTCTGCTAACTCTTATCACCCTAAAAGCCAACATCCATGAAAGTACCAAGAATATTATCAGGAAAGCAGGAAGGAGAAGATCTGCAATGTCACCCTTGCCCCTCTGGGGGAAAGCAATGAGCTGAGAGACCTCACTGCACATCTTCCTTCTTTGGGGCACTTGATATTTCAGGATATGCTGAGAAGTTGTATATGAAAATTTCCATATCCTTTGTTCATTATAATTATCACTGTGAAAATACATAACTTTGGTTGATATTTACTGTTTTTCACTAAGATCTAAACTTAATGGAAAAAGGATCTCCGTCTCATTGATCAACAACCCCCCACCCCCAGTATCTTCCTAGGTTACAACCTGGCCCATAATGGTGCTCAAAAAATGTGTTAAATGATTGGATAAATCAATAGCTAGGCATGGTGGTGCACACCTGAAATCTCAGCACTTGGAAGGCCAAGGCAGGAGGATTAGTGCAAGTTCAAGGCCAATCTGGGCTATAAAAGGGAGCTCAAGAGCAGCCTGAACTGCATAGCAAGACTGTCTCAAAAAGATTAAAAAAATTAATGAGTTTATAATAATTTATAATAATCAATGAATTAATTTGTGTTACCTAGTAGTCAGCCATTAATAATACTGTTCATGTTCTCCCCAACATTTGATATTGGTTGATCATATTTTTTTGTGTGTGTTGCTTTTATTTTATTTTATTTATTTTTTTTATATTACATATTTTCATCATCGGATCAGTTTAGATTAATACACATAGGTATATAAGATTGATCAAACAACTAAACATTAACCTTTCTAAATCCACA
>PVJA010002994.1:52192-99924 GCA_004027025.1 Myocastor coypus | reverse complement strand
TTTCAAAGAAAAGAAAGGGGAAAAGAAAAAAAATAATAATGTTGATTTAGAAGGGTTAATGTTTAATTATTTGATCAACCTTATATACCTATTGTATTAATCTAAACTGATCTGATGATGAAAATATGTAATATAACCCGTGTTAAATTTAAACAATAAAAAAATAATTAAAAAAAAAAAAAACAGAAGACAGTGGGATCTGAAGTGTCTTAGCCACCAGTCCCTGATGCCCCCTGCTCACAGTTCTCACAAACTTCCCTTCCGCCTTCTAGCATTCCTCTTTCTCTCCACACTTCTATCACCTCTAAACACTACTCTTTCTCTCCCACCTCTTCTTGACTCCATCCCCTCCACCTCCCATAGAGTTCCATAAAGAACCAGGTTTCAAACCTCCAGGGCCACAGCTCTGGCTGAAAGCCCAACTCCCTGTCCGGCAAGGTGCATGAAGTAGAAACACACTCACTTTCCAAAATGAGGAGGCTGCAGAAGGAAGACCACTCACAGAGATCCCTGGCCCTCCCCAACTCTCAAACTCACTGGCCTGCAACTTCAGGAATATTAATCTCTGAGCTCACCCATCAGTCCTCTTTCCCAAAAGCTACTTTTAAAACTGTAGTAATATCAAACTTAGATCTGGCTCTGTTTTCCCTTCTGGGAACTATAAGCATAATTGGGACAGAGGTCTAATCCAAACTCTCTCAAGATTCTGAGCCTTAGATAAGTCCCTTCACCTCTCTAAGGCTCTGTTCCCTCATTTGTAAGATGGGATGTGACACCCATCTCACAGACTTGCTTTGAAAAGCAAAGTAATCCTAGACCATGAGAACATGCTTTGTCAAGCTGTTGACTATTGTTAAAGAGAAAGGTTTCTTCTATTGTTTATTTTGAAAAAAATAATGTAATAAAAAAGGTAATAGACAAAAAAAAATTTCAGTCCGGGCATGGTGGCACACACCTGTAACCCCAGCACTTGGGAGGCTGATGCAGGAGCATCAGTGCAAGTTCGAGACCATCCTGGGCTACAAGAATCAGCTCAAAGTCAACCTGAACTGCATAATGAGAGCCTGTATAAAAAAAAAAAAAAAAAAAAACCAAAAAAAAAAAATTCAGGATGGTCAGATACTACAAACCAGCTCTGAAAGAATACAGCATCACCCAAAACTGTCATCTTCATGTGCAGAGATAACTGTCATACTAATCTTTACTAGTTTAACATGTACTTAATGATTATTCTAGATAGGGAGTGATAACTGCACATTCAAACGATTTATGATTTTTGCTAAAACAATTGCCCTGTGGTGCTTCTGAGTACATACTCTATTCAAAGGGATATTTTCAAATTTTACTGTTCATATTTACACTTAGGTTAAATTTGAATTTCACAAAGTTCGCTATTTCCTGGAGATAACACAGCTAAATTTGGTATAGCCCCCTCAAAAATCTCACCCAGAAACTAAGAAAGAAAATCTATCAAATTACTAATATGCCATTATCAAATTTATTACAAGTAGGACAAAAACTTCAAAATGTAATTTATATTGAAAATATGAAGTGAATCTTTAATGTTATATAGTCACATAATATTAAAAGAGAGATATAAAAGCATACATGGTGAAATATTTTCTTGCCATAAGTACAATGCCAGACTTAATTTATGAAGATTTTCAGTTGCAAGAAAATAGATTACAGCATAATCATGTTACCAGTAAATAACTTGATGTTCTGAATTCTTAACCTAAAATGTAAAAAAAAACTTTCAAAATAAAAAAACTGACCGACTATAAATTCACCTAAAAGGAAGAAAGGTAGAGCTGATAGAAAATACAATTTGTTCTTGATTTATTAGTTAAAGGACAGAAAACTTTGATGAAAATAAAAATCAGCCATCTTAAGCTAGAGTATGTAGCATTTTCTTCAATACTTCTATCACAATATGTGGGCTAGGGATGTAGTCTTCCGGGTGAGGATTCATTACTATAATGAAATCATTTCCACATTAATTTTATAATTTTTGTTTCATCTATTGGTTGCTAGCCCTATGTTTGTTGGAACTTATGTTTGTTGCATTATTTTAAATAAAATAAATATACGAATGAGTAAAAGCAGATATTGCACAAAAATTGGGAGTGTGTCATGCAATAATGCTTATAATGTTAAGCACATGAGGTTCCTTAATAAAGAGCTTACTTATCACCTGTTGAAGCCCTAAATACTAGGGTCAGAAAACCAGAGAGATGATCTGATTAACTTTCCTGCCTCCTGTTGCCTTTTCTATTTCTTTTCTTTCTTTTTTAATGTTTTTTATTTTATTTTATTTCTTTCTTTCTTTATTTTTTTGGTGGCTGGCTTAGTCTGCCTTGGGAGCAAGACTGGCATAGTGTGTAGTGCCAGGAATTGAACAGCTGTCCCTGCCTCTGCCTAAGTTTGCCTAAGCAGGCTCTTTAGGCCACTGAGCTATTTCACCAGCCCAACTTTGCCATTTCGCCTACATATCTCCAACACATTATCTTAAACTTCGTAAGCTGCATATTGATCATGGAACAGAGACTGGATAGAGGCCCCACAATATAGGTAGGATTTTCCTTCCCTGTTCTCTCATGGATCTACACATTCCAGCTCATAAAAGAACCTAGTTGCGGAGAGCTTCTCTAAGGTCCAATACATCTTATTTCTTAATCTAGCCTTACTGCCCTTGTAGGCACAAATGCAAGTGCTGCCGCTTCTCCAAAAGCCTACAATCTGGGTTTCCAAAGTTGCATCTGAGAACATATTAACTATATTCTTATTATTTCATCCTTATCACTTTAACATATGTTGTTAATCTAGGAAACATGCATTGGGTCTGTTAATAAATAATAAACAGACTTGGAAGAAAAATTGTGACCAAAACATGTGTAATTCACTCATAAAATTTGCAATCTGGAATTATTTCTATCCCTAACTCACTTATCTTATGTAATAGTAAAAGTGGCTATTTTCAGAGATTCAACTTTGTGTATTTCTTAGAAAATACAAGATGATATTTAATGAATATTAAATATTTAATATTATATTAAATATTAACAAATATTATTTTCAGATGTACCTGTAAAATTTTAATTTCAGAGCTCATTAAGCTAATCAGATATTTTCAGGGCACATTGCCTTTCACATGTTTCCTATAATGTGTCTGAATACATTTTGTAGTGCTTAATCGTGTGTCTTCCCACTAAGTTAGATGCGAACAAAACCTTACAAGCAAACAATAACAACTTCTTTGTTAAACCTGAAGTGTTTTTTTTGTTTTTGTTTTTGTTTTTGTTTTTTTCTCAAATGCCTATAAGCTAAAATATATCACCATTAGAGGTATTGTTTGTTTTACTCTGAAAAAAAAAGAACTTGGAACTTGGAATGTGTTATGTACATGTGCTAATTTCTTGGGAAGAATGTAGTCATTATGTACTCTGAACACATATCCCAAAATGGAGAGGAATCCAGAGCTGCATGGAGGAATGAGGCAGAGAAAACAAAGAGGATAAAAAAAGGAATCAAGGTACATTGTATATATACAGCAACTTCCCACTAGAAATTTGAACATCATGTACAACACACATGGACTAGCAAAACAAAACAGAGGATCTTGGGCTAATTTTTATCATAATAGCTTCAATTTTTGAGCTACTATGACAAGATATTGTACCATAATCTAGTTGGCTCATAAATGACAAGGATCTATTTCTAGTTCAAGAAGCTAGGAAGTACAAAATAAAGGCCCATAAACATTTAGGACCAGGCAGTTGCCCTCTTACTCATAAAAGGTGTGCTGTCACTGTGTCCTTACATGTTGTAAAGGTAAATTCCTGTGGGCCTCTTACGAGGGCACTGATCTTATTCATGAGTCCTCTCCTGTCATGTCCAGCCACTTCCCACAAAAGCCTGAACTCTAACATTAGCACCTTCACAGGATTTCAACACATAAATTTTAAGGATACATAAATATTCAAACACCATGATTAGCACATTCCTGCACTGAATTTTTACAACTGCCAGTAATTCAAAATGTGAAAAGTCTTTTGCACTAGTTAGTGAATGTGTAACAAATTACACCAGGTGGGATATCCTAAAGCTACAGTATTTCTCTCATTGTTGTTTAAGGTTACTTCTAATTATATAGAAATAAGTAATCTATCATTATGAGAACAAGATGTCTCTTTAATGTAGGTAAACAACAAATAGAAATGGAAAATTTCCCTAGGGAGGATCACAAAACTTTAATCCTTATGTTTCAAGATTGAGAAGAAAATTCTCAAGACCAAGAAAGGAACTAACTATGTCAGTCTAAGTTCTACCATAATATTTTCTTTGTCTTCTTAATTAACTCGACTGACTCAATTTCTCACTTGAGAGACTGCAGTTAAAAATACACACATCCGTTACAGTTGGAGAGGGCAATCTGACACAGTTCATAGCAATGAAATGGAAACAGAAATGCCCTCAATGGATCATTCACAAATATATTTTCTATTCTAAAAACTGGGCCTTTTCATTCCTTTCTTGAAGATACCCATGACAGATGTGAAGATTTAGTATGGTCAGTTGGGAGCCACGTGAATAAAAGTCACCACACTAGGGTTGCAAATTCAAAAGCAAGAAGGTGTTGGGCCTAAGAGACTCTTTCGACCACCTGTGAATGGACCAGGATTTGACTTGCTGTCTTGCAAGCATGAAAGCTTAGGTCACTTATGCCTTACCTCAGCCAAAAGCAGCTGTACCTGACATGGCATTCCAGTTTATGAGACATAATTAGAAGGAACTCACTTTGTGCACAATGAATTTTAAAAATGCAAAGATAATTTGGAAGTTATAAACATTTCTTTAACATAAAAGATATAGAAACAAAAGTTCATTTTTTAAATGAAACTCTAGGATATGAAAAATTAACTATTTCTTCTGTTCACAACAAAATTCAAAGTGTAAACCTGTGAAATGAGCATCGAGAGATAATTAGATAACAATCACAAAGGAAAAAAATTGAGGAGTTAAACTGAGCTAAAAAGAAAATAAACTAAATTAAAATGATAAATTAATATCTTTCAGAACTTAGAATCTTATATGATTAGATCTACTAAAGAATAAGGCACCCTGTACAGTCTGTACTCAATACATAAAAAAAATAAAGAACAAGGCAAACACTAATGAAAATTCAGTGATAGTATGATAGCAAGTTTGAACAGCTACCTCCAGCATCTGAGAAATGAAAACAGGTTAAAATATTGAGAGAATAAAATGTAAATATAGTGCCAGAGAAATGACATAACAAAATTTTTATGCTTGAAGAAAAACATATCTTAAAAGATTGAATTATAACATGACAATGTATTCCTAAGCCAAAGAAAGGCTTAAGACTAGAGATATAATTAATAGGCAACATTAATGAGTACAAAGGTCTAGACAGATCTTGTTGACACACATAAAGCTCAAGAGTAAAGGAGAAAACTACATTTTAGCTCCTAACTAGGCAGAAAAATTTAATTACAAAAAAAAAAATCTCAACTGTCATGAGACTTCTTCCTCAACAATACTAGAAAGCAATGGGCTAACATCCACACAGTTTGAGTTAAAAAAAAAATCATAAAACAAGAAATCCATACATAAAATATTTATTTGTTAGGATCTAAGTAAAAAAGTTATATAGTAATTTAAATGTCAATGTGAATTATATTTTTACTTTTATTAGAATGTTTTCAGTACATAATGTTTGCACCTATTGTGAGGTGTTACACACCCCACATGTGTTAACATATCTTAATTTTTAGCATCTAATTTCTTTCGCTTCACTCCCCTCCTCCTTTCATTTCTTAGTTCCCTTTCTTTGTCTTTACTTTTCCTTTTTATTTTCATTATTTGTTTGTTTGTTTGTTTGTTTGTTTGTTTGCTGGGGATCAAACTCATGACCTTGTGCTTGCCAGATAGCTGCTTCTGCCACTGAACTATGTCCCCAGCCAGACCCTTTCTTTTTAAATAAGAAAAATTTAAACATCAGATTCTACCATAAAAACGAATCAAAATTTAAAAACACAACAATAAAAACAAGAAATCCTAAGAAAATAACCAATTGTCTAGAGAAAATTTTTAGCATATATGTATTTTGTCTGTTTGTTTTGTTTGTTTGTTTGTTTGTCTTTTTGAGGCAGGGTCTAACTAATGCATTTCAGGCTGGCCTTGAGCTCACTTTTGTAGCCCAGGCTGGTCTCGAACTCGCACCAGTCCTCCTGCCTCAGCCTCCCAAGTGCTGAGATTACAGGTGTGCACCACCATGCCCAGTGTGTACATGTGTTCTAAAGTTAAAACTTTGAAGGCTAAAAAGGACTACATACAAAATTAACTAAATGTATGATAATACCATTAATGATTACTATAATGTAGAGTGTTAGAATGACCTATTCATATTATATATGAAAATACAGGAAATCATCACTACCTGCTTTTCTTGTAGTACATGTACTATTACTCCCTAGGTTTTCAGCACAGCTGAAAATACTAGATGGAAAAATCCAAAACTGCATTTTAATGTGCTGAGTAGCGTGCCAACATCTCCCGCAGTTCTTCCCTGTCCTGCCTACACAGCCAGTCACACCGCTGATGTACGCATTCCTCACTAGCCCGTCTCAGTTGCTGCAGCCACTGCGGTGGTAGGGCTGTGCTTGTGTATAAGATTTACTACTATCTGATGTTTTAATAATCCACAGGGTTTTTTTGTTTTGTTTTGTTTTGAAAGTATACCGTGAAAGTATTTACCTTAATTGCTCCAATTTGAAAGTCTGTATTTTTTAGAGAACAGCAAGATATTTTGTTTCCGCTCTTCAATTCCTTAAAGGCTTCCACAAGTTTTCAGCAAATTCACATTATTTCCACAACTGTGTTTCAGATTTGCTATCGGCATAGCAGCAGATTTATCACCAATCCACATTATCAGCACTTGTATCTTTCTACAGTACTAAAGCCAGTAGCAGACTGCAACTTAGGTGAACAGAACAGATATAGCAAAGGTTTAGCGGTCACTCACTGGTTAGCTTCTTCCAAGATTTTGGAGTTTACACGTTAAGCATACAAGCCTTTGGTAGTGTAGCAGTCCAAATATATGTCCAATCTCACATGTTAAAATCTTACGGGATCACAGCAATAAAGCAATAGTGAGCTCAATAGTGATCACAAGATAACAGTTACCAAAAAGGGAATAGTCATTGGAAGTATTTTTTATGGAGCTTCCTGACTTTGCTTGTCAGGGCTAGGCAAGCTGAATGTCCTCACACCACCTGTCAGAGAGGCCTGTCTGAGGACAAAATTTCAAGGGTCTCTTCAGTAACATGCCCACAACACAGAATACATCTTCAAGTTTCAAGTTGCTAGGTTTGTGTGTGTGTGTGTGTGTGTGTGTGTGTGTGTTTTATTTGGTTATTTGGTTGGGTTTCCTTTTTTTTTTGGATATTCAAGATTGATCTTGTTCGAATTTGTAGATTTTGTGCGTGATCATATCTCTAAAGGAACACTCGGTTGCAAAAACAGAAACTAATTCTAGAAAGACAGAAAAATACTTTTCAGTGTTCTTTGAACAGTCTAATATGTTCTTCATTGATAACTCTGGGGTTTCCCAGAGTCCCAGTGGACAGTATATAAATACTATGTTTTCTGTGAAGAGGGTGCCTCAGGGTGGTAAATAGGTGATCCAGTCTGACTCAGAATGCAAGGAAATGGATCCAAAGTGACCATGCACTCACTGGAAGGCTTTGTGCATTAATCACTGTTCCCCAGTATCTAATTCCTTACACTGTGATACAAACGTTGGGCTCTGAAATGAGAGCTGTTTTGAGTATCTGTTCCTCTCTCTAATGTGTGCATCTTTATAAAGAAGGAAGGTGTTCACTGAAGCTCTTACCTTCCTAAAGCCACCATATCCAGAAAAGTGCTGCAGAGTGTGCCTTTCCCTGGCTACCCCGTGAAAGGACGATCACCCACCCTTAACAGTTGCAGGTCTCCACATGGGCTGCAATGTGTTCTCCTTGCTCCAGATTCTGCCTTCGTAGAGAGGAACTATAATAATTACACTCTATATGTGCTGAACGGTTTTATTATAACAATCCATGTTTTTGTGCAGAAAGATATTGAAGAAAATAAAACTTTCTCTGATTGAGGATGTGCTGGCTTTTATTTTCATTGAAATTTTCTATACTTTCTTTAGTAAATTACTATATTTTCAATCACCGTTCTTTCCTTAGAGTGACTTTATAGTTGATGAACACTATGTCTTAATGACTTTGAAAATCTCTTTCTATGTGATTTCTATAATATCTAGAGTTGAGGTAAAAATGCAGATCATATTATCTATTGGTGAAATGATTATGTTCTGATTCATTTTACTGAATCTGACAATTATCATAGATCATACCTGCCATTCTACCTCCGACAAAATACTTGGTGATTTGTGTCTTTATAACTTTCTCTAAAAACTGTAAAATCCTATGATGTCAGTAGATATTTTAAACATGCAAAGATATTCCATAGTGCTTTTCGTTATTTCTTTCAGCACCTCACTGTATTTAGAGCTGCTTTGAATTACCTGAAACAATTGATACCTTTTATATTTCTAATATATGTTTGTTTTAACAAACATAAAGTAGAATTTTTTTTTTACTTTTTTCAGCAAATATTGCATTTTTATAAAGTTGGCAGAACTACGAGTTTAACTGAAGATAAAAGAGCCATTTTATTTTCATTTGGCCATTTTCTAGAGTGATGAAAATTTTTGTAGCAGAGCTCAGTAGCAAAACAGTAGCCTTTGGCAGTGAACTAGGGAGACGAGGCTGTCAGCTCAAAGAAATATATGAACTTGAAAAAAAGAGCTATTATGTTATTATCTGCAGGTTTGTTTATGAGCTTCTGGGTTCTTAACACACCAAACCCAGAGAAATTCACAGTAAAAGCCTCAGGCCAGCCCAGGTAGCTCTGATTCTCCGCTCAACCTTTACTTCTCTATTTGCTGTGGAGCCTGCCTAGGAGATGGTGAAAATGCCTTTTCTAAGCCTAAGATAAAGCATCCAGAGTCTGACATTCTAATTCCCACTCTGCCCCTGGCTTACTGGTGATCTTGGATAAGACACTTATCTGGTCTGTGCCTAGAGCAATCTATAAACTGAGAATAATATTTTGATGCCTACTCTCTAGGATGCTGTGATGGTTAGCTAATAATTTATTTGGTAGCTAAGAAGAGAAATAGATAAATTCAATGTTATCAGTATATTCAGATAAGGTTGTCATGACTTTCTCATACTCAAATATCTACTGTAAAATTTAATGCAGGAAGTTTTTAGCAAGCAGAACCACATGTCAATATTCTAGATCAACAAATTTATACTGAATGCCAGTGTAAAGAGTTTATTTCACCTCATCCATGGGTAAGCGTCCCTTCCCTGCTGGATTGGATGGAATAATTATTTTATGGTTATAAAATTCAACACACTAACATTCTGATTATTTTTTATTTTTCTCATATTATTTCAGCTATTTGATCATATATATATATATACATATATATTTATTTATTTATTTATTTATCATGCTATTTTTATTTTTTCACAATATAGTATAATTCTCTATATTATTGAAATAAAATAGCAGGTAATATAAGCTGAAAAATTAAAATATACAAACATAAAATCAAAATATTTTATTTTTAATGACAGAATTTCATAGTGTAATTCATAGTGCCACTTTTGAAATTGAGACTAATAAGAATGCTTGTTAAGTGGGATTTTATGAAGATTTAAATTTCCAATCCTTTAAAATTACTGTAACAGTGTTTTGTATAAGTAAGTGATCAATAAATGTTATCAATTACTCTGTGATAATCATAAACATGATTCTATGAAACATAAAATTCTGAATATCAAGTGTGTAAAATCCAATATTATTTGCATTTTCAAATATTTTGCAGGAATAATGATGTAATAACAAACCTAAAATTCTTGATTTAAGTAGAATATTGGAAGCTGAGAAGTTATCTGCAAAGTCATCCAGCAATTTATTTTGTTCAGTGTTCTTTCTGTGTAGACACCATGAAATAATGACGATTCAGCAATATCAAATACATTGTTCTACAGAAAGCTATGCCTGACCTATAAGGAATACTCAGTGCATAGTACCTGCTATTATTTTTGTGGCTCCCAATATTTAAGGAGATCATCAAGTGCCTGTATCATTAGCGAACTGCTAAACAGTTACTGAGGAGTCATGAGGAAGATGACTTCTAGTATTCAAGGAGGACTTTGTGACAAAATTAAATTTGAAGCCTACCTAAAGTAGTAAGTATGAAAGAGTCAATGCTGTGTTCTTTTATACTGCTACATCATTGTACATGGATAGATATAGCATGATAAAGTGATCTACATAACTATACCAAGACCTGTGTCAACCATTAATTACCACTACTCATCTTTAAAATTAGGAAAAAGTATCCGGGCGTAGTGGCACACGCCTGTAATCCCAGCACTTGGGAGGCTGAGGCGGGAGGATCGCTGAGAGTTCGAGACCAGCCTGAGCTACAAAAGTGAGCTCAAGGCCAGCCTGAAAATGCATAGCAAGACCCTGTCTCAAAAAGCAAAAAAAAAAAAATTAGGAAAAAGTGCTATAATTTAAAGTGTAATAGCTCACCCAAAAACTATCAGTGAGAAGAAATCCACAAGTGATGAGATTACAATAGGTCCTCTGTAATCTCACCAGAAAAGGAAGACAAAAAAGAGGCAAATGCCAACAAAAAGAGAATAGGGCCAGGGTATAGCTCAACAGCGCAGTGTCTGCCTGGCAAGCTCAAAGTCATAAGTTTGATTCTCTGTACAAAAAGAAAGAGAGATGCAACAACCAGGGTTCAATCCCTCCTGGCCTGTGATAGAGTGT
Source organism: Myocastor coypus (assembly GCA_004027025.1). Classification (NCBI taxonomy): domain Eukaryota; kingdom Metazoa; phylum Chordata; class Mammalia; order Rodentia; family Myocastoridae; genus Myocastor; species Myocastor coypus. The sequence goes on along the minus strand of PVJA010002994.1, from coordinate 88,995 downwards.
CCCTATAATTCCAGTGCTTGGGAGGCTGAAAACAGGCGGATCATTATGAGTTTGATCTGTGTAGTGAGACCCTGTAGATCTTGTACTAAGTACAAAGAGAGAGAGAGAGAGAGGGTGGAAGGGAGAGACAGTGAGAGATAGGGAAGGGGGGGAGACCAAGTTGGAAATGGAACATATGTATTTTCTGCCATTCACCTTACATTTTCTTATGTTTGTCTTCTTGACTAAATAAAATAGAAATAGCTACTCAAAATCTTAAAAGACCATTTCTAAAGCCAAATATTTACTTCTGTCATCATAGGCATCACATCTTGTACTTGCTTTATTCAACTCAACATTGTTCAAGTAAAATCATACTTTAGCTCTGTTCCAGGTTTTATCTTACCATAACAAACATTATCCTTGCTGTATTTAGGTGAATTTCATTCTACATATACTATTTTAATTAGTGACTATTAGCTTTACAAAATTCATACCTGTGTAATATATTTTGATTATATTCATCCCATCATTGCACTCAGATTCTTTTCTTTCATGCCCATCATCCTGTTCGTCTTATCTAATATTAATCCCCATGTGTTTTCATGTCATCTTTTTGGGTTCTGCACATTAGTAAATACATGAGATCGTTGTCTGTCTGAGTCTGGTTTGTGTCACTTTACATGATGAGCTCCTGTTTCACCCACCTTCCTGCAAATAACACCTTTGTTCTTCTATATAGCTCATAGGAGTGATGAAAGTGAACAGCTTTGCCTTTTTCCTGATTTTTAGGAAAAAATTCTTTCAATTTCTCTCCATTCAGAATGACAATGGCTGTAGGTTTGCCATGTATGACCTTTAAATATTGAAGTATGGTTATTTAATATCTAGTTTCTTTGGAGTTTTTATCATAATGACTTGTTGGATTTGGCCAAAGGCCTTTCCTAAATCTATTGAGATGAGCATGTGACTTTATTATTGATTCTGTCTATGTGGGATACTGCATTTATTGATTAATATGTGTGGAACCATCCTTGCATCCCTGGAATGAAACCAGTTTCATCATGGTACATGATATTTTTAATGTGTTACTTAATTCAGTTTGCAAATATCTTGTTAAGAACATTTGGATCTATGTTCACCAAGGGTATTACTCTATAGTTTTTGTTGTTGTTGTTCTTTTTTTTAATTTTTTTTTTCTTGTTTCAAAACTTTATTTATTTATTTATTTATTTTTATGGCCGGCTGAGCCTGCCCTGAGGGCAGGGCTGGTGTAGCATGTGGTGCCGGGGATTGAACCACGGTTCCTGCAGCCACCTAAGCTTTCCTAAACAGGCACTTTAGACCACTGAGCCATCCTGCCGGGCCTGTTGTTGTTCTTGGTATACTTTTGTCTTGCTTTGTCAGAGTGATATTGCCTTTATAGAATGAAAAGCTAAATTTCAACCTCTACATGTTTATTGCTTCTATAGTTTCTGTACTTTCTCTTGCTGTTGGTTTTTAATTTCATTCCCATATGATCTGGTAAATGCAAGAATTATATCTTTTTATTTATTATTACATTTTTAAAGAATTTTTTATTTTATTTATTGTTATTTTTTTCTTGTTTCAGAACCTTTATTTGTTTATTGACTCATTTTTATGGCCAGCTCAGCCCGCCCCAAGGGCAGGGCTGGCGCAGCATGTGGTGCCAGGGATCGAACCGTGGTCCCTGAAGCTGCCCAAGCTTTCCCAAGCAGGCGCTTTAGACCACTGAGCCATCCCACCGGCCGCCTGTTACTACCTTTCATAGCCTAAAATATCATCTACTTTGGAGACTATCCCATGAGCTTCTGAGAAGAATGTGTAATTCTGTAGCTGTTGAATGGAAAGTTCTTTAAGCATCTATTAGGTTCACTTGATCTGTGGTAAAGTTACCTCTTGTGTTTTATCAGAGATATTTTCTGTTGAAATTACCCATTTTTGAAACTGGAGCATTGTTCATTAATTATTATTGCACTGGGACTTGTGTCTCTGACAGTAATACTTGTTTTATGGAATTAGGTACAGTGATGGTCATTATACATGGGCAATTATTATTTATTCTTGGTGGATTGTTCCCTTTACCAATATGTAGTAGTCATTGAGGCTGGCAGGTTAGCTCAGTTGTCTAAGGTGCTGTCTTGAGCAAAATTAGTCAGGTGCAAGGGACTGCGGTTTGAGCTCCAGCACCACATGTGGCACCAGACCCACCGTTAAGGCAGACTGAGCCAGCCCAAAAAAAAAAAAAAAATCCTTCTCAATATGTATCGGTCTTTTTGTTGTTTAATTTTGTCTTTATTTGTCATAATTATGGTACTGCTGCTTGTTTTTGAGTTCTATTGTCATGGAGCATTGTTTTTCATTCTTACTCTTTCAGTTGTGTATCTTTGTATGTCCCTTCCAGCAAGGTGTGTTTTATGTAGATAGGTGAGAGCTGACTCAAGTGTTTGTTTTGTTTTTTTTTGTTTTTGTACAGGGTCTACAGGGTGCAGGGGTTACAGGATCTCACTACATAGATCAAACTCATAGTGAGTCCACTGTTTTCAGCCTCCCAAATGCTGGGACGGACGACCACATACAGTGTCAATCGTTGTCTCAGTGATGAACTCCAGCCACTGAGCTCTGCCTAAGAAGACACTTTAGTCCACTGAGCTCTTTGGCCAGCCCTCTTTAAAAAAAGAATCTACCAGTTGTCTTTTTAAATTAAAGAACTAGGACTCTTTGCATGCGGACTTATTACAGAAAGTCACATACTAAATTTTCTTTCATTTGGTGTCTAATGTTTGGTTCTTTCCTAATTTTCAGTGTTTTGTCTATTTCATCTCTTTGGTATGTAGTATTCCTCTTAAGTATATTCTGCAATGTTGCTTAGGGGTCATGAATTCCTTTACTTTATGCTTATGTTGGAAATTATTTTTTCTTTAATTTGTAACACCAGTTTTCTCTGGATAGAGCAATGTAGGTAGATGACTATTTTCTTTTGGAGCTTGAAATGCATTGGTCCATGTCCTCCTGACTCTAGGGAATCTCCAGATCCATAAAACAGTTATTCTAAGAGGTTTGCCTCTATATGTGACTTGACATTTCTCTCTCGACCTTTTAGTAGTCTTTCCTTGTTCTGCACTCCCAGCATTGTAGTCACAATGTGATGTGGAGACATTCTTTTCTGCTCATGGCACTTTGGTGTTCTAAGTTCCTTTCAGTTTGGGATGTCTATATCTTTCCCAAGATTTGAATTGTCTATATTATTTCATTAGTTAGATTCTCTATGCCGTTAGTTTGTACCTGGACACACTTTTTTATATTAAAATCTTGGAATTTGATCTTCTAACTGCATCCCTGAGTCCTTAGATGTTTTGCTCATGATTTTGTGGGTTTTTTTTTCCATTATTAAAATCTATGTGTAATTCCTTTACCTTATCATCCTGTCTTGAAATTTTATCTTTTTATTGTTCCTTTCTATTGTTGAGTATTTTCTATTATCTTTTAGTTTGACTTATTTTACTTTTTATTTCCAAGTTTTCTCTTCAGTTCTTCTTGAGTCTCTCTTTGTTAAATTGCACCTTTGTATCCTACATTGTTTTCCTAAATTCATTGAGCTCTTTATTTGTATCCTCTTTGAATCATTAATCATTTCAAATATCAGTCTTTTGAATTACTTGGTATTTCATCAACTTTAGTTCTTTGCTTTCAGTTACAGACAAGTTACTGACTTTTGGAGGAGCCATATTGCCTTGTTTATTCATACTTCCTGTGTTTCTTTATTGATATTTATGCATCTGTTTAGCTATTTGTTCTACTTCTATGTCAGAATTTTCTTTTCTTTTCTTCTTTCATACTTGGGATTGAAAAGAGTTTCCTTAATATCCGGTCTTATTTTGAGGGCTTGTTCCACTCAGAGTGTAGCCAACAAACTACAAGGACAACAATAATAGAAAGAGAAACCAGATATTGACTTACAATAAAGGCAATTAGCAACAAATACAGTACCATTAACAACAGAAGAAAGCAGGAATAATAATGTAAAGATTAGTAAAAATTAGTAAAGATTAAAAATAATAATAATAAACTAATAATAAAAATGACAAGGATGGTGACAGGACAAATGGAAGAAATAATTTTTAAAGATAAGAAGGAAAGGCGAATGGGAAGGAGGAGAAAAAAGTGAGATTAAAAATCCAATTAAAGGACCTGCCAGATAACTCAGCGGATTAAATCACCCACTTAGGAAGAGTGCAGTTCAAGCCCCAGTGTGCCTTCCCAGCCCTGCCCCTGGGGCATACTGAGAAGGCGATTGAGACTCAGCGTGGTGGCATGCACCTGTAATCCCAGCACTTGGGAGGATGAAAACAGGAGAATTACATCAATGCCATGAGAAATTTTTAGAGTTACAATAGAAATCTCTGTCATCCAGAAATTTTTTTTTAAAAAATTACCTTGAAAAAGTATATTGTAATAAATTGAAAACTATGTATCTTCAATCCCTTTTCTCCATAGCCCAGTAATCTCCTTGAACAGAAATTTTGATAAACCACTGAGTTATAGGATGTTACAGCACAGGTTCTCTTATGTCCTGAGTCTTCACTGATCTTGAAGGGCTAGGGCCAAAATCTTGGCTACCCTTGTAGCCCTTCTTTTTCTCTAATTTTTGGTCTGTAAACTCATATTCTTAACCTGCCAGAAGAAAATCTTAGTGATACTATTACTCTATAACATAAGCTCCTTGAGCATGACATCATTATTTTTCTGAGTACCAAACATCTTAGATTTAACTTGAAATTGGTATTTTCTATCAATTATTGATATTCTAATAAATCTCTATAGAATGTTATAAAACAGTTACACATTTTTACACATTTAGGAATCTAAACATATAGATCAATCCTATGGCATTTTCCTAGTCTCTTACTCTCATTTAATACCCTTTTTTGTTTTCTTATAAATCAATCATTTACTTGAGAGAGAGTAGAGCCGTAACTGAAGTTACATTGGAAGCATCACATACCTAAAATACATAAGAAACAGATAAATTTTTAGATATGTTTGACTTACTAAAATGTATTTTATTTTATTTCTCATTTTATGTATTTGATGCAAGGTCTTACTATGCAGCTTGGGCTCATAGTGATGCTCCTGTTTTTAGCCTGCCCAGAACTGGGATTACAGGCATGTGCCACCATGCCCAAACTTAAACACAAGTTCAGCACACCCCAGGGGTGAGGCCAACACTGCAAGTGGGACCAGGATCAAACCCTGATCCCTGCATTTGCCAAAGCAAAGCACCTAGTCTGATGAGCTATCTAGCTATTTCCCCTCTACCCAAAATTTAAACAATAAAATGTAAATACCTTGACTAGTAGTAGGCAATGGAAGTGATCAAATAATAAACTCTACAAGCTAAAAAAATCAAATCCAATGGACTTACTGCTGAATTTTATCAGAGCTTCGAAGTGAATAAAGACCAATCCTCCTCCTTCTACTATTTCATTAAAGTGGAAAGGAAATAAAAGTCTTACACTCATTCAAGACCTCATAATTACCAATAGCAAAACACGTGTTGAGTCAGGAAGACGAAATTGAGGCATCAATGAAGGCCTGTCTCCCACTCCAGTATCTCCAGGTTCCTCACCTTCACTTTGATGAGAGAAACAGAGAGAGAGATTGAGAGAGAGAGAGAGAGAGAGAGAGAGAGAGAGAGAGAGAGAGAGAGAGAGAGAGAAAGAGAGATGAGATGATGAGGTGAGACTGGCTGGGAGCCAAAGGGAGATTCCCAGCAGGAAATGAGGATCTCATTTTCACAGAAAGAGAAAGTTAGAAATAAAAGTAATATGGGACGAAATTTATTTATGATGTTGTGAATGCAAGAAACAGCTGCCAAGCAACAGAGGTGCTACAAGGCAGAGGAAATTCCACAGAAATTTCCAAGGTTCAAAGGACCTTATGTAAGCGTAATTACTCATGCCCACACAGGCCAGCTGGCTTCCAAAAATAACTATTTCACTGATTGCTCTAAACTGAACATTAAGGCTCTTAGACTTTGCTTCTGGGTTGGGAAAAGGTCAGGGACCTAAGGAGCACATGGGGAATACATGTAATAATTTTCCAAGAGCTAGTTTCTGTGAGTACTTAGAGTAAAATAAGCTTAGAGTAAATACACAACCATCATTCTCTCATGCAAGAACACAAAGACTTCGGGCTACTGAAGGGAGGTCGCAGGGCCCATGGTATTGATGAAATGCTTGAACGAGACTAGGTTTAGGAAAAAAGCGAATGAGAGATTAATGAAATGAGAGAATTAGAAACTCCAAGGGAAAATCAGTAAAAAGGAAACTGAATAAGAGGTAATATATGATTAAGGCATAATATTTGATTCATCAGAAAACAATACCTTTGATGTCGTAGGACTACACACAAAATAAAATTTAGATATCTTATAAATAAAGTCCAAAGACATACAAAAAGTAGGAGGCAGATTGTGAAACATGTAAAGAATTTATATAAAACAACAACTACGGATTTCTGTGTAAATGGCAAGCAGCTTAGTAGAGATCAGGCAGAGGATATAATGAATCAAGTTGTGGAAGAGAAAAGCCAGCAAACATTTCAAAAGTTATTTATTCTCATTTATAATTCAAGAAATATGAATGAAGCTAATTTGAAATTTTGTCGTTAATCTATAATATTAATAAATTTTATATTTTTACAACTTGCTAGTAGACAGGAAGGTAGGCACTCACCAGGAAATTTGATGTATATATGAACAGTTACAAATTTTCTGGAAAGTAATTCCACATATCTCAGTGACAAACTGAATATATCATCTGCCCTTACAACTCCACCAAAATAACTTGACAGAAGCAAAATATTCAGGGGGGGAGGGGATGAAGAGTTGGAAGGACCAGGAGATGAGAAGAGAGTGGGTCCAAAAAAGAACTAGTGCATGGGGCCCGGCGGGATGGCTCAGTGCTCTAAAGCGCCTGCTTGGGAAAGCTTGGGCGGCTTCAGGGATCGCAGTTTGATCCCCGGCACCATATGCTGCGCCAGCCCTGCCCTCAGGGCAGGCTGAGCCGGCTATAAAAATGAGTGAATAAACAAACAAAGGTTCTAAAACAAGAAAAAAATAAATAAATAAAATAATACTTTTTTTTTTAAAAAAAGAACTAGTGCATATTATGACATTGTACAAACTCCCCACCATAAATGTAATGATATACTACAAACATGTGCTAATAAAGAATAGAGTTTTTTTTAAAAAGAATCTATATACATAGGTATGTGTGGAAGCATTATTTACAGCAGTTTTAAAATTATCATTACCTCAATGTCTTCAAAAGTGGTATAACTAATAAATTATAACACAGTCATAACACAAGTCATTAACCCAATAGTTCAAATAAATTAGATAAGCCAGGCGTCGTGGCGCACACCTGTAATCCCAGCACTTGGGAGGCTGACACAGGAAGATTAGTGTAAGTTCGAGACCAGCCTGGGCAACAAAAGTGAGCTCAAGACCAGCCTGAACTGCATAGCGAGACCCTGTCTCAAAAAGAATAATAATAATAATAATAATAATAATAATAATAATAATAATAATAATAATAATAATAAATTAGTAGTTTAGAAAAGGATTTATTATATATTACAGTCTTTAAAAGCAAATCATTAAGGAGCCACCAGATGCTCACTCAACTAAAGCACCTGCTTAGGCAGGCACAGGACTGGGATTCAATCCCTGGAATGCTGCACTAGACCTTCCCCAAGGGTGCAGTGAGGCAGCAACTGAGACTGCGCTTCATGGCATATGCCTGTAATCTCAGCTCTTGGGAAGAAAATCTATGTTAGTGAGACCCTGTAGATGCTGTACTAAATACATTTTAAAAAATAAAAGGAAAGCTTTAAAGCAAAATTTTAAAAGGAAAATATGGCGTAAGATCCTATTGTTAAAGGATATATATATATATATATATATATATATATATATATATATGTGAGATATAGATATATCTCACATATATATGTATAATAGGAGAAAGAAAATGTGGAAAATACATACAAGTTATTAGCAAAAATTATCTTAGCAAGGGGATCAAGAAAAATTCTATATATCCACCTTCATAGTGTTTTCACATTAGAAGGGCATATAGGAGGAAAAGATAAGTTATTTTTTTTTTAAAGAAAAGTAATAAAGCCAGGCGTGGTGGTGCACGCCTGTAATCCCAGCACTTGGGAGGCTGAGGCAGGAGGATTGGTGTGAGTTTGAGACCAGCCTGGGCTACAAAAGTGAGCTCAAGGCCAGCCTGAACTGCATAGAGAGACCCTGTCTCAAAAAGACAAAATAAATAAATAAATAAAAATTTAAAAAATAAAGTAATAGAAAAGAATCAACACTTCTCAAAGAGCAGGACAAATCTACACAATTACTTTTTTTGTTGTTCAGAGAATTCATGAACATCAGGATATCAATAAAATGAAACACCAAAGAAGAAAAGACACGAGAGACTATGACAAAAAAAGAATACAAACATGATTAAAAATACTATTAAGATTCCATCTTACTCTAGAAAGAACAGCCATCATCAAGAAATCAAACAGTGGCAAATGCTGCAAAGGCTATTGAGAAAATGAAGCTCTTCTGCATTATTGACAGGAATGTAAACTAATGCAATTGCTATAGATATCACTGTGGACATTCCTCTAAAAAATAAAACAAGAAATTCTTTCTGATCTAGCTATTTCCTTTCTAGCTATCTTCCTGAAAAAGTTAAAGGCAATATATTATTATGATACCTGCACACCCATGTTTATAGCAACACAACTCATAATAACTAAATCAGGTAAATGGCCTAGGCCCATCACCAGATGAATGGTTAAGGAAAATATGGTATGTACACATAATGAAGTACTAATCTGTCATAAAGAAGGATAAGCTTAAGTCATTTTAAGGATCACTAATATATCTTGAGACCATTATCTTTAATGGGATAAGTCAGATACACAAGCTTAACTCTCATATGCTTTTTCTTATATGAGCAAACCAAAATATAAATAAAGAGCAAAATAAAAGATAGATATAGGAATTAGGTAGATATATCTTTTGCAAATGAGATGGAGACCTAGAAATGAAGAGATGAGGGGAAACAGTGGGGGGAAAGATAAGAAAAGAGTTAAGATACATACCAATTCCCCATGAGGAATGTAATCATTATGTGCTACAGATACATAATAACAAAAATGTTAAATGTTACTTAGAATACTTCTGCAGGAATAATAAATAAATTAAATAGCACTAAGTAGAATACATGAGTTCAAGATTGAATTAAAGGTCAAACAAATCCAAAGAAATAAAGATGAGAAAACTATTAATCTCTTGAGAGTGTCCCACCTCCTGCCTCCCATCTCCAGCAAGCAGCCAAGCCCCACACCCCACCAAAACCTCCCACCTCCTACCTCCAGTGCATGACCAGGGCTGGTGTGGAATGCTGCAGTGGAATGCCTGTGGATAGGCTAGGGGCAAGATCCAGTCAGCTAATCCAGGAGCACAATAACTTGCAAGTAAAGAATAGTGCATTCAATTCCATGGGCTGCAGCAGGAAGAAGTTGAATACAGCAGCCACAACCAGCCAGGCCCAGCTAGACAAGTTCAAACTTGGTAGATCTGGACCTCGTAAACTGAGACAAGTTTGATAGATCAAAAATCATGAGAATGAACTCTCGGGGGGGTGGGGGTGTCAAACGGTAACCGGGCTGAAGGTCTGCCTGTAAGACTCCAGCTATATCAAGAGGAGATGGTCATATAGATATTAAGGGAATGAATTTAAATATAAATTCACAATTTCATATCTACTTAGCTATACTGTCTTAATGCTTACCGTTATGGTCTAAAATACAAACCCATTAATTACAAAATTATGTGAACTGCTAAATCTCACTACGCATTATTAGTATTAATTACAGCTTTGTAAATACAAAACTGCAACTGCCTTAATCACATACTCTTCTTTGCTTAATGATATCAGTAGGTGCTACTACATCAAAGCTCTACATCAAACTCAGAGGACAGTGCTACGCAAAATGACAAAGAGAAGGAGCAAAATGCATTCTCAGGCCCCAAGCCCATGTAAAACAAATGCAAGAGACACTACCATTGAAGAAATTGGAAGCTAAATTCCTGAAATCACTAAAATAGTATCTTTTGAAGTAAAGAAACAACTGCAGAAAAGTAGAGAGGAAATTAGATCAGAAATAATCTCTGAAGTAAAAAAAAATGAAATGATAACTATAATAAAAGAAGTACTAAGTGCTTCTCAAGAAGACACTGATAAGTGAGAATAAAAAATGATGGAATCCTAGAATAAGCAATATAGGAAAGAAATAGAATGCATGCAGCAGAGTGAAAGCGATATGATACACACAGAAATACCTAGAAGTGCACTTTAAAAATCCCCTAGATAGCTCTTAAGTCAATCAGTTCATAGTCAAGATTAACCTTCACAGTCCAATAGAGGAATTTGTATTTTAACTATAAATAAGGCATTACATCATTGGAGAAAGTTAGTGGAAAAAACATATCAGAAGCAAGAGGTTAGCTGAGAAAGTATGAATCTGAACCACACCAGTGATTTTTTTTTTAACATATTCTCTCTTCCTTTTTCTTTTTCTTTCTTGGGCCATATCAGGATCACAAGTTACAAAGGTGTTTGTAGGTGTGCTCAATACTGTTTAGTTTCGAAATACAAAGACAGAGTTTACTAAGATTTGAGAAGACTTAGAAAATTAAATATCTTCTGAAAAACAAAGGAAAACCTGCTTACCAGATCCTAACTACCCATGAAATTTCACCCTCTTTGACGTATCTAGCCAAAATGAGATTAGGGCACTTCTTTTCAAAGTTTTGCATCTTTCTGGATTCTGAATTATTTTTTTCAGCCATGGGTTGCTTTTTCTTGATATTAAACTCTTAAATAGTCATTACCCACTATCAAAATTATGTTTCAGGAGAGATGGAGTGAAACCATATACTATTCTTCTTGCTATCTGCTTTCTAAAATTTTTATATATTTCAATTATTCTCTGACATGTTGATGTAGTATATATCCTTATTTATATGCAGTGTATAAAATACAGAGAGAGACAGAGACAGAGAGAGGTATACTACACAATTTAGAAGCTATTGGTCTTTCCCATAGGCATATGAATACTTCATCACTAGCAATAATGGAATTTTCTTCATAATCTCTGGCACTCTAATTCAAATAATACTTAGACCTCATTAAAACTTTGAACCCATTATCACCATTGCAGCTGAACAACCCCTATATTCTACTTCCTCCTTAGCAAATTGATATTTCACAAGCAATTATAATAGTCATTGTGTTGAATATACCTTCAATGACTACACCCACATCCCCTTTTGTCTTTCTCTGGCAAGCCATATAACAGTTAAATACATCTGTTCTCACCCGTACTCGGTAGAGTGACCAAAATATAGAAAATTATACAATTAGGCCAAATAGTCTTCTTGTTTCATGGCCATAAATGCTTTCTTTCTTTTCTTTTCTTTTCTTTTCTTTAAATGTATTTGGTTGTTACAAGGTCTCACTATGCAGCTTGGACAGGTAGTGATCCTTCTCTTTTCAGCCTGTCCAGTGCTGGGATAACAAGCATATGCCACTTCACCCAGCATGTGGTGCCAGAAAGCAAACTGCAGTCCCTGTGCTTTCCTAAGCTTTCCTAATCGGGCACTTTAGTCCACTGAGCTGCCTCACCAGCTCCCCTTTCTATTTAATAATCATAAATGACTTCTGAATATTATATTTTCCCTTAATGCTTTATATTCTATTTTCAAAATGATCTTACACCTTCTCTCTATTGTATCTTCAACCCTCTCACCTCATCTTCATTCTCAGTTGATACTGTAGGTTCCTACTTTATCTCCTTCTTTCTCTTCCTCTTCTCTCTCAATTATAGTGACCCTCAAGCTAGCATCTCTACTTACTATGCCTCTTCAATTTTCATCTGAAATAAATGATTCCCCCTCCTATCTAAAGATAAGTGAGGGGCTGGAGAGATAGCTCAGTGATCTAAAATATCTGCTTAGGCAAACACACAGGGACCACAGATCAATCCCTGGTGCCACATGCCACACCAGCCGTGCCCCCTGTGTGGGCAGGGCTGGCCACAAAAATTAAATAAAATAAATAAATAAATAAATAAATAAAGATAAGTGAGTTGTGCACTTCATTCAAAAATATCACTTACCTGTTTTCCTTTACTAGTGAATCATTTCTGACAACTAATGTTCTCTTAATGCTTTATCTTTAAAATCAAATTTTGTTTTGCACCATACATCATGCATGAGATAGCACCAAATTTCTTTATTTTCTTTCACACCAAACCTAAAAAGACTCATGTTTATACTAGATCTCCAAATTCTATCTCTAATCTATATGAAAAATTCTAGGTCTCAGCCTATAGTTCCAATCTCTTCTCCATTAGTATGTCTTTCTTTGGTGATCTCATTAGATTTATGCTTATAAATCTCATCTAGAAGAAGACAATTTCCAAATGTGTAACCCTCTGTTCAGAACTCTTTACCCCAATTCCAGATTAGTGTTCTCACTGAATATTTAATATACCTGTTAAAGTTTCAATGCCTGTGCCCCTCCAGTTAAGATGTTGAAGACTTAACATTACAGTGACTTTATTTAGATATATATTACTAAGAAAATAATTAAATTTAAATGAAGTCAGTAAGGATGAGCTGTAATAGGATAAGATCTATGTCCTTCTACAAAAGAAATTCTAGATTGCTTTTAGCCTTTCACTCTCACATTGAACCCAGAAGAGAGACCATGTAGAGATATTAAGTGAAATAATCCAAATTGAAATAGGTGAATGTCTTTTGTTCTCCCTAATATGTGGAATCTGAAAAGGAAATGGTAAAAGAAAAGTAAAATGAAGATAAGAGGAAGAGAATAAGGGGAGGAGATAATAAAGGCTGATAATAGGTGATGAATATAATTAGAATATATTATACAAATTGAAAGAAAAAATGAGACTAGGCAGAGGAATAAGAAGCATGTGAGTAAAAATTATCATAGTACATTATCTATGTGTACAAACCTGCCCATATTAAATCCATTAATCTGTGCACCTAATATATACAGCACAAAAATATATAAAACAGAAGAAGCAATTGATCTAGAACCTCTAAAATACATTTCTAAAATTTAAGAAAATAAAATTGTAGAAGAAATGAAGGAAGAACTCTCACCAGAAGCCGGATCTGTCAGATTCTCCAGAACTTTGATAAATGAAGTTCTGTTCTTTAACTCATCCAATCTTTGGTATGGCAGTCCAATCACATTAATATAATCTTCATTTGGATGTTTAAAGGACATCTCAAAAGCAGCATCAAATTCAACAGATACAGCAATTTCACACTGTACTCACCATTCAAGTTGACATCTTTGATTTGCATGAAGGAAGAATGAAATGGAAGGTAATTATTGTTTGGAAAGAGAGTCCCTTTCCATAAGAACATCAGAACCCTGGCTTTCTGATTTCCTTGATCTCCTGGGACAAGCCTGTACCCCCATGAGAACCTGCTTCTAGCTCACTGGTCTCAAAATTAAAAACAGGTCTAAGTTTTCCTGTTTCTGTCTTTTCTTTAACACTTTTCTATAGTATGACATAACATTTACATTAAGCTAGTAAATGCACAATTGGGTTTTTCTCTCCCTGGGTGGGTCATCTCTACAAATGTTTGTAGCTCTGTCCACTTTTTTTACCACTTCCTTTATTTCAGAAGAACTTCACTGCACTAGTTCTCGATACTCTCCCTCCTCTTCAGTGGTTTCTCAGCTGTCATTCTCTGTTAGCCAGAAGCAGCTGAAGTCCTGCTGTAGACAGTTCCTCTGAGCGCTCCTACACCATTTCCTGAACACGACCACTATCTACTTGCAAACCTATGAATTCTCCTATAGAGATATCATCATCATCCATAAGGTCAATTAAAGGTTCAGACTCCTCTATACATCCTCCAAAGTCACTCACCTATATAATTTTAGGACACACGTCCTTCCAAGCAGATCTCAATGTCTTCAGACGAAGTGGCCCAAGATTTCTCAATTAACTCCACACAGAAAAGGATGTTGTAATGGTCCTTTCCAGAACTCTTTAGGGCCTTTGTATCTAAGATTATCTAGAAACACCTCAGGAACAGTTTCTTGGTGCATAACTTCTTAAAGTTATCTATCATCTACTGGTTCATAATCTGCAGGAGAAGAGTTGTACTAGGTGGGAGGAACTCCACTGAAGGCTCACATTCTTCAGTCTATTCTTCCAAATGTCCTGGGCAACAGCATTGAAAAATGTGCAAATACAGCTTACTATAATGAAATGTTTCACGATTATCACTTGTTGATGGATTATCCTTTGCAAAGTCATATTTGTATCCCAGATTTTCCATAAATTATGGACTCAGGCTATGACCTGCAATCTACCTTTATTTATCCACACTAATAACAGCCTTTCTAACTCATCTAATTCTGTCATTATGACTTACTAATTTGTTATGCTTTGTGTCTAATTATCTCCTCAAAGCCTCACGAAGTCATGGGATGGGAACTTCTAGAGTTTGAGATTAATTCATGATCCATTGGGATTATGGGTTTTAGTACTGCTGGGATTATGGGTGTGAGTGCTACACCTACCCTGAGGCAGATAGCCTGAATATAGTAAAGAGAGACACAGAGACAGACTTCTTCTCTGTTGCCATTGTTGCTGCTACTTCTCCATTTTGTTCTCTTGCTATTTGCTGTCACCATGCAAGGTTGCTGTCTGCCATGTGCCACTCAGCCTTGGAGCCAGCTGAGTATGGACTAAAACTACCAGTAACTGTGAGCTAAATAACCTTTCCTTCCTTCATTTTGGGTATCAGGCATCTGTCCCAGCCGTGAGAGAAAAGTAACTGAGGCATAATTTGAGTTACACCCTTAGCAATATTAACTTCATTATACATTTGCTTCTTTTCTTTGAGAGAAAGGAATCTTTTTCTCTGAAGGAAAGATTGTCAAGACAGTGGATTGTAATATGCTGTACACATTAGTGAGATTGGTCACGTGAACACCACTTTCACATTTATCTACAACTTCCTTCTTCTTTTCAATTGTCATTACTTTCTTTGCCTTCTCTTCCTTTCTTAGCTTTTTATCTAACTTTCTAGAGGCCGTTGCAGTAATGGTAATTGTAACAATTAGATAAAGAACTGACCAAAATTACATTCACAAGCGTGCATATCTGGGCACAGAAAGATGATTTTGTAAACTTACATATGGTTTTCTGGCATCATGAGTCTTTGTTTACAACCACACAAGCAGGAAGTGTGGACCATAACTCAAGATTTTGGTCATAAGTTACAGAAAATTTTACTTATAATCTGAGTTGTTTGAATGTGAAGCCAGTTATAAGTTTCCACTATGTCATTAATCTTCTTCTATTATATTTTATGTTTTCCACTATTAAAATATAACTGGAATCCAACTACTCACACTACTTCAGTTGCTACTTCCATCATGCCACCGTCACCCTGTGTGAATTATTGTAATATCCTCATACTCAATCTCTCCATTTCTATTTTTGTACCTAAAGATATTTCACAATATAGTTTGTCTAAAAAACAATTAAATAATGCTCTTCCAAAGGACTCAGATCATGAATGTCTGAAGTACTTTTCCAGATCAAAGAATACCAAAGAAAACACTGCAAGAATAGACAAAAGGGTCTACAAAAAGAGTGTTAGGTGAACAACTGGTAAAATGTAAATAAGATCTGTAAATTGGTTTATATTATTGCATTAATATTAATTTACAGTTTCATTAATTACAGAATGGTCATATAATATGTTAACACTTAGGGAAAGGGTTGAGAGGCATATAAGAACAATTTACACCCATTATTGTAGCTGAAATTTTGTAAGACTAAAACTATTTTAAAATAAAACCACATTATGCCTTCTCATTTCATTGACATATACTAAATAGTCTGTCACTATTCTTCCTTTGAGCCACCTACATTTTCCTCTTTTTTTTCTGATAAAAGAAGCAATCACAAAATCCTTATTTATTTGTTCAAAGTAAGCAGTGCTATAGATGCAAAACAAACAAAATCCAACATCTTCCCCAAACACTACTTTCAAAATGGCCATGTTAATTTTAATTAGGATGTCTTTTTCCACACAAGTAAGTCAAGGCCAAGACCCATAGACAGACAGACAGACAGACAGGCAGGCAGGCAGGCAGGCAGGCAGGCAGACAGACAGATAGGATACCAATTGTTGAGCTTCATCTTCTGGACAAGAATGTCAAGTTAGTCTCTCCTCAAAAATGCAATTCTGGTTTGAGGGCACTTCATACTTGCCTCTTCTTCCAGCAAGTCAGCCTCATCTGAACCTTTCCATTTCATGAGAAACATCAGTTCTCCACCACTATCTGTGATGCCAATTGTTCATTCAGGATCAAGACCTCTAGCCAAACCTCTAGGTTTGTCAACAGCATCTCTTTTTTCAACTTGCTGTCATCAGATTCATTGTCAGATAAAGATTTTCTTTTTATACCATATTTTTCTTTACCAGCTTTTTGCTAATTAAGAAATGTTTCAATTAGCTCTGGACAATTTGAATTTTCTTCTGGTTCCCACATATTGTCATCATCTAAAAAGCCCCTCAATTTCAGAAAACACTCCACCTTCCCATTCACATCAGTCCAGTACTTTTTCTATAACAAATTCTTCAGATTCTACTTCCTCAACTTTTCACTTTTTCTGTTTTGTTTCTTTCCCATTTTTTGCAACATAGTTTTGTTGGAGACTATTTTTTACTGCAGAGATGAAAAACTATTATTCACCACCTCAAATGTCCAGTCACGGGTGCAAAGAGATGCAGCCCACACACCTACAGCTCCACTAGCCCCCAAGCACAGGGGCTACATTTTCCTCTTTCTTGTTCCTTAAACAAGATAGGAATGCTCTTACCCTGGAATTTTTTTGGTTCTTTCCCCCTTGTTTTTATATCATCCCATCAATAATGTGGAGCTATTATTGTCATTGTGGGCGTTCCCAAGAACACCCACAATACCCACATTGCTAATTTCCTTCAAGTCTTTTTTCTTCCTCTACCTACTCAGTGGTTCTTGAAACTTCAGCCTTACCATAGCCACAGAGTTTCTAATTACCTTCCTTGCTCTATTCTATATTTCCATAGTACTCTCACTGTTCAAAGTGCCATTTAATGTACTTATTTAGTATTTTTATTGTGTATTATATGTCTCTGATCAGTAATATACTGGTTTCTTAAAAAAGGGATAACACTGCCCAATGTGCTACATGTTGCACAAGTACCTAGTGCAGCCTCTGGGAATCAATGCATCAGTAATTGTCAAATAAAGAAATTATTGTTCCTATAACACAGTTTAACTTAGTTTTGAACATTTTTCTTTTACTTTTTACTGCCACTTACATTCATCGTAGTCTTTTATCTTCTTTCACAATATCTCTCATCTATAGTATTATGTCCTTTCTGACCCACTGTACAGATCATAATGGTATATTAAAAGCACAAAAATATATGATAGAATGTACACAACACATATAAAACATACATACAGAGGCTGAGGAGATAGTTCCGTGGCACAAGTGCCTGCCTGGCAAGTGCAAGATCATGAGTTGGGACCCTGGTCCCGGGTGGAAAAAAAAATACGTACATTACTTGAGCCACATTGGATTTCCACTAGAGAAAGTATAACTGGAAAGCAATGAGTATAACAGGCATGTAACTCAACATGATGTTCATTCTGATAAATATGCAATAAACCATATATGGGCTATTTTTCAAAGCATTAGTTAGTTAATAAGTATTTTGAAAAGATGTATCAATAAATAATATATTAAATTTTATTTTAAAGAAATGAAAAGAACAATAGAAATGATGCAGAAGGTCAAAACAAGATGACAGGAAATTAACAATGATTATCATATGGCATAATGTAATCTTCAAATTAGTTACTTGGATTACCTGAAATAGGCATGCAAAATTGATCAAATGATATTGGCCAATTGACGATTAACTATTCCTTTCAATGCACTAATAGAAATTCCTAGTATAGTTAAGATAAATATATATAGATATATATAGATATCTTGTTTCTTTCCCTCTTCTTTCAGTACTCTTTGTACAGTTGGCCTAATGTTTATGATGTTTATGAATTTCTTCAGTACTTCTTCATGAAAATGTATTATTTCTCCATTAATTTTGAAAGATAGTTTTGCAGAGTATATCAATCTGATTAGGAGGTTGTTTTTTTCAGGACTTAAAATATTTTACTACAAGCTCTTGTTGACTTGATGGTTTGTGTTGATAAATCTGCTATAATTCTGATCAGCTTTCCTTTATGAGTGATCTGTTTATTTTCTCTAACAGCTTTTAATCATCTGTTCTTGTGCTGAATTTCTGGGACTTTAATTATTATATGGCAGAGTACAGATATATTTTGGTTAAGGCTAAGTGGAGTTCTATATACCTCATGTAACTGTATGTCACAATTTTTCCCCATGCTTGGGAATCTTCTGCAAATAATATTTTTAGCCGGGCATGGTGGCTCACGCCTGTAATCCCAGCACTTGGGAGGCTGAGGCAGGAGGATCGTTGCGAGTTCGAGACCAGCCTGGGCTACAAAAGTGAACTCAAAGTCAGCCTGAACTGCACAGTGAGACCTTGTCTCAAAAAGAAAAAGAAAAATTTTATATCATTTATGCGGCCATATTAGTCTATGTTGTTCTTCTTCATGTTATATTGCAACAATTGAATCATTATTTCCTAGTTCCTTGATATTTTTAAGAGATCATAGTTACCATTTTCAACACTGTCTTCAAGTTCTGAAGGTCTATCTTCAGTTTTGCTCAAGTGGTTTTGTCAGCTTTCAGTGGAATTTTTAACTACCTGGACTTCTGTTTGAATCTGGTTCACACATTCTAAATCTTTCCCACACAGTTTATCCAAAATTTCCATCATTTTTCTATACTTTTCTATCTTTATGTATGTCCTTTTGGTTGTGCTTATCAATTTTTCATTATGGCCATCATTTCTTTTTTTACCTTAGAGATTACTTTTTAATCTGATTTCCCCTATGACTCATTAGAGTTGTTTTTTACTTCAGTTATCATTTCAGAAATTTGAGTTGTACAACTTCCAAGTTCCATTTTGATATCTCCTGGACTTGTTCTAGGAGGGTTAGAGGTCTGTGAGTATATTTTGCTCCTTTTTCGTGACATTTTCTACTTCTATTTTTATTTTGATTTCTGTACTGATCTTCATGAGTTTTTGTAGTAGGAAGCTATATCACTGCTATCAAAATCTCCCTAGAAAAAAGTCTATCCTTCATGAATATCTTCCATGTGTTGGAAATTCTTGGTGTCTGTCCTGAGATCCTGCCTTCCCAATTAATTGAGAGGGATGTTGATTTATATTTGGCTGTTCATAGTCTTTAGATGTGGGGCTGTGATGAGATTATTACCTCAGAGTTTCTTAATATTATTACTAAAGCAAGAACAAGTGGTTATAATAGATATGACATCCTAACTACAGAAATACAATTGGCAATGATGATAACATTAAGCAAAATTTAAAAATTGACCAACTGTGGTAACTGTTAGCTTTGTACTTTACCATAGGAGCAAATTCTATAGTTATATAGCAAAGCAAGTTATAAATTTATAAATTAGGAGTTTTCATGCAAAGCATTTCTTCTTGTTGAAATAGATTTATTCTGGTTTTCTCTGGTCTTTTGACTAGTCCAGAGGATTCATGCCATGTAGGAGGATGGGCCAGGCACCTGGGTTCCTCTGGCCAAGCTGGCTGCCACGTACCAGGTGCTTCCCAGTCTAACAGTTTTTAGAGTCAGAAGCAGAAATATTATATAATTATTAAAACATATATTTCCTAAGAGTGTCATAAAATAACTCACTTCTAATAATATAAAGTTGAATTAAGAGAATAATTAACAAATATTTATCAAACATCTGCATAGATTAAAATACATATACATGAACCATGAGGCACTGAATAAGACATTTACCTTCTATCTTAAAAATTTAGGTAGAGTTGGGAAGGTTTCCCAGGCTAGAGGAACTGTCAAAAGTTAAAAGCAAATGTATAATATCTTCATACTTCAGAAAATACTACTACAGTTTTATACTTTGAAAGAATCAGACTTCCCTGAGAAAATCATAGCCCTCCTCCTCCTTCTTTTCTGTGTACCTGTCTCTTACGTTCTCCTGCCTCTCTAAGGAGAACTGCATTTAGGAGTTACTTATATAATTCAGAATAATGATCACATTTCAAATTCCCTAATTTAATCACATCTATAAAGATGTTCTGTCCACCTAGTAATACTTTGCCATTGCACAGATTTGGATACACCTTTAGGTGGCTATTTTTTACCTTGCTGTAGTAGAGAAGCCCTATCTTGAGATCTCTGCCTGCCCCTGTTGCCAGTGAATGTTATTAGGACTTAAATAAGCTTCTCATTAGAAGTTCTAGTCCTTCCTCAGAGCTACTTAATATAAGAGTAATAGGATAGCCTAAGAACTATGTTGAAGCTATCCAACCACAAGAGACAATGCCATCAAATAAAGTCCATTTGATTATACATTCCAGTGTAGGGGAATTAAGCTGATGGGTAATAGAGAGATGATCTTCCAGGGACCGTTATGTAATTTTACAGTGCAAACGGCATAGAAAACTGAAGCATAGTTGATGAGATAGAAACATTCCTCTGTTGGTGGTGAACCTGCAGTGATTCATGAGAGGTGATTTGTCAGGGAAAATTGGACATTCCTCGTCAAGTGTCAGAGCAGGTCTGCCCACACTGTTCCACAGTGGGCTTCTTTTTGCCATCTTCTCTCACTACCTATGAAGGCTCTGACTGAGATTTCCTGCAGTAAGGCTAGCTGGCTCATCATCTGACATTTGTTTAGTACATCAGTCTGTGTTTCTTGTTAGGGTCTTGTTGCCTATCTGGCACATGGCCAGGAAATAGAGGTTCCTTTTTCTCTGCAGAGATCAAAACACATTCTCTTCCCTTAAATCCTAGGGAATATTTCTATATGCCCTTTTTCTTCTTGATTAAACTACCCCTCAGGGAAGTCTCTGACACTTGATGTTTCTCTCAGAAGTATTTCCCTCACTTTTGATATTTCCTTCAGATGTACCTAATCTAAACTCTTTAATGAACTTAGCCTTGAAAGATAAATCCAAAAAGATTTCTTTACCTGCTTTTTCTCCCCACTACATTCTCTATGAGTTACTAAATACTAAGCAACTAAGTGCTTGAGTAGAAAAAAAGAAAATGCTGACAACAAGCAAGTTTGTAAATAATTCAAAATTATTTCCCTCTAAATTCTGAACAGCTTAAATCAGTATGTTTAAATGTATTAAAAATCAAATGATGCAATATTCAAAGAGGCAGAACATAAACTCCAAGAGGAGGAATAAAAGCTTTAGCTCAAGAAAATATCTTCTACTTGGAATTGCTACAGTATGGAAAATAGAACAAATCAGATAGGCCAATTTGAAGGCATTGTATACTCAAGTTAACTAGATACTGCAAAAGATGAAAGAGTAATAGTTGCTACAGTAATGCTCAACAGCATAGGACCTAATACATAGGTCTTTAGGTTATATCACATGATAAATAAGAAAGAATTTTTGTGTTGTTGCTGATGTTTCTGTCTTTAACGGGGAGGTTAAAGAGCAATTCTTTTAGAGATTTGCCACAAGAAAATAGCACCTTATCTGTACACCAGCCTTCTATATTGCTACAATCATACTTTAAGTTATATATTACTCTCTTTTAAAAATGGAAAATAGAGTTTTTGCAAGTGGGGAGGGGAACAAGAGTTGGGAGGGAGCCAGAAGGAATGAGAGAGAAAAGGAACAAAAAAGAACTAAAATATATTAGGTCCATGCATCAACTCTCCCTTGCTAAATGTAGTCATTATGTTCTGCAAATCTATACTACTTCTGCTGCTACTAATACAGATAATACTAATGATAGCAATAATAATAATAAGCGGAAATTTCAGTCATCCTCAATGCATTTCTCCTAGTTCCTAGAAAGTCTAATTTTAAAAAAAACCTCCAGATGTTTACAACTTATGACATACCAAAGTTAAATGATAGGCACACTAAAATATTGTATGAAACTACCTTGAAGACAAGTATGTATGAGATGCATCTGAAGCGTCAACAAAGTTTGGACTTAGACTCATGTCCTAACCCTAAGCATCTTGTTATGTATGCGTAAATATTCCAAAAGCTGCAAGCAATCCAAAATCTGAACCCTTGTATTTTCAAGTAGTTTAGATAATGAACAAAGGAAAATCAGTCTCCATTTACAGTATGTTTGGCACTGCATAATGATACTTTAAATAATAATGATACTTTAAATCATCATACAATCCTGTGAAGTAATACTGTCAATACTGTGCATTTAACCTTCAGCGTTAAAATAAGAAGCCTCTTTCTTTATTGGAGTCCTAACCTTGTATGGCTTATATTTCCCAGTACTGTGGCTAGTCCTTTTGGAGTAATCAGTAGAAGGGTTTGTCTCCTTGTATTAATGTAAGTCTTTGGCTAAAGGTAAAATTGGTTCAAATGAACAAAGACTAACGTAGGATAGTGATAGAGAACCAATGACTACTCAGCGCTGCATCTCGCTCCTGTTCCTTAGCCAGTACACTCATTCTGCTTCCAATTCAAAACTAGTAAATCTCCAGATAATCTTTTGACTGGCTTTCAGTCACTGAAATATATTTTACTGACTCCATAGAAGTGTGACACTGATTATAAGTAAGATTTCTGAGACATTAAATAACACTAGATTCTTGAATTTAAAGTGAAGATTCACATTGCTTGAGACCATGTGTGATATTCTAAAGCTAAATCAACTGTTTTGCCTCAAGATGAGGCTGCCTCTGAATTTTCATAAAGGGCTAAGTAAGAGGAACAATCATAACCAGTCTGTAATCCATCTTATCTTTTTGGGTTTTGTTTTGTTTTGTTTTGTTTTGTTTTGTTTTGTTTTGTTTTGTTTTGTGAAAGTAGCTGGAGTTGAACACAGAACCATCACACTAAGCAACATCTTCAGTCCTTTTTATAATTTTACTTTCTCACTTTAAGGCAAGGTCTTTCTAGGTTGCCCAGGCTGGACTCCAACTTTGTATCCTCTTTTCTCAGCCTCCCAGATTGCTAGAATTACAGTAGTGTCGTAGTATATCACCATACTTGGTTCTTACTCAGTTATTTTTTATTTTTTTGGACAGGGGAATGATATTGAGAATTGAACTCAAGACCTCGTACTTACTAGGTAGGTGCTGTGCCAATAAGCTAAATCTCTGGTCTCTTATTAGTTTTTAAACAGCTTTACCTCATAACCTGACCACTTAAACTTGATGGAGTCAAGCCAGTAAGAAAAGGAAATTTTCCCATATCAATAATTTTATTTGTAATAGCTATATTTTCTAAATTCTCAGTATATAGGTATATACTGGGCCCTAAAATTTTATTTATTTAAAAAATACTAATAAGGATTTGAAAAAAGAGTATAGAGTTGAGCTATACAACCCATGTCCCTTAATCTACCATGTTTAACTAAATGACCTTGGCCATAGTCTGTAAATCTCCATCTCTATATAATGGGGTATACATGTCTTACTGATTATGAAATAAATCTGACAACAACAAATAAGTTTGACAACTATGTTCCTTGCATGACTCTTGGGCCCTAGAAATATGATGTTCAACAAGATATTCATGTTTCCTTATCTTTTGTGATGCTTTCTTGGATGAAGGTGGGAGATTCAAATGAGAAAACAATACATTGTAAAATGTTATATCGTGATAAATAAAATACACCTGGTGATTAGATTGACAATAGTTAGTTCTGGACAGTTAAGATAAAGAAATAAGTATAGTATGATAAGGTGAGAAGGAAGAAAAAAATGGTACTGAGTCTCTCACACCACAGTGGGGAAGGAGGGGGCTCCATTGAGTGCACAGGGGACAGCAAGTACAGGATCCCAAAGAACAGAAAGCCAGTTGACTAAAGTACTCATAGGGTACCAAAAGGAACTTAGGTCTATTCAAAGAGCTAAAAAAAATGTTGAATGATCATAACTGATCATTTGATCTAGCTTTTTAATAACCACTTTGTTTCTGTGCAGCAGTGGGAAATGGAGAAAATCAAGAAACATTAAGAGGAAGACCAGTAAGAAACTATTGCTATTTTCCAGATAAGAGACGATAGGCAGTTGGGTTGGGATAATAGTAACTGATGTGGAAAAAAGAATATGACTTAAAATATTTGGTAATTTGAGCAACTACTTTGACGATAACAATATGCAGAATAGCATCCATTGTTAATTTCTTTTTGTCTTGTGTTTTGTTTTGTTTTGTTTTTTTGGCTGTACCAGGGTTTGAACTCACAACCTTGCACTTGTCAGGCAGGCACTTGTCCATGGAGCTAGCTCCCTGGCCCCACTAAAGGAAATTTTAAACTTAGCAAAAGTAAAACCAGTGTTCAGAAACACCCAGTAATTTCTAACTGCTATTTATATATTGTGATGTAAAGTTGGTTACATGGAAAATTAGCATTCACTTCAAAGTTCCTAAATCAGACTAAAATGAAATTGAACATGGTGAAATGCTTTATGAGCTTGTCTCTGTTGTGTATTTGCTATGTGGAAAATCTCTAGTTTTGTTTCATTCAAGTCCTGTACATTGTCAAAGTTTTGTCTTTTGTTTTTCTGACTTTACTGGAGCCTCTTAAGACATTCTCTGAAAGAAAGCATTGTAGGTTAACACGTTACTGTTTGTATTCTTTTTTTACTTGAAACAACACTGTTTGGTTTGTTGCCATATTCTCCAAAAGTGCATTGCTTTCAGAAATGTGTAAACTTTCACTCCAGAAAGCTTAGCTCTTATTTATCTCTAACTCTGATTTGTTACACAAGGAACTCAGAATTACAGGACTGTTACTCTACCATGTGCTGATCTCCACTCCAATCAGGATTTTTTTTTTTCTGTAAGGAGAAAATCTTCCTAAAGAGAAGTTTATTTCAGCACTACCAATACTCATGCTCTCCTTAACAAAGCTGTCAGCTCTTAAGACTGACACTGCACCTCCCAGTACAATAATCTCTTGACCTACATGATGGTCCTTAATTGTTGGAATTTGCAATGGAAAGTATGGAAATGTCTTAAGAAAATTCTGTAGGAACACATAGGGAGCAAGACTTTTCTGAATGTACTCAGATAAGGTAAGTAAATTTTGAGTCTTTTCCCTAGATATTCTACAGAACATGAATTTTAAATCTTTTATATAATTTGGAGAAGGGGAATTATAATACAACAACATGAGAGAGTTTAGTAAATAGTACACAGTTCAAAGTGCAGGCAGAATGTTCCATGTTTTGTTGTTGTTCTTTGTTTTGTTTTGTTGTATGACTCTAAACACAGAGTCATGTTTAAGTTACTCACCTGGATGTTCCTCATGAATGTGACAAGATCTGGGAACTCTTATAATTACTACATAGTCCTAAATAAGATAGGTAACTCACAAGGTGAATTTAGTTGCAGCTTTGAAATGTTCTAAATTGAGTTATGAATTTGCAATATCTAAAGCTTAGAAAATACCCATATGGCCATGACTCAAGGAATGGATAAAAAATAAGGCATTTTATTCAATGGAGTATCACTCAACTATAAAGAAAGATAAACTTGAGGCTTTTATAGGTAAATAGATGCAACTGAGACCATACTCATAAGTGAAACAATCAGAATCACATGTGTGAACATCATATTATCTCCCTAGTTTAAGAAACTCAAAGTGTGAATAAAAACCAAAAGGTACAATAAATATAGTAGAAGGGAAAGAAACTGCTAAAAAGGAAAGAACTGAGAGAGGGAAGAAAGAAGGGGGAAAAGGATATGTATAAATACACAAGAGAGGGCCCGGCAGGATGGCTCAGTGGTATAAAGCGCCTTCTTGGGAAAACTTGGGCTGTTTCAGGGACCGCGGTTCGATCCCCGGCACCACATGCTGCGCCAGCCCTGCCATCGGGGCAGGCTGAGCCAGCCATAAAAATGAGTGAATAAACAAATAAAGGTTCAAAAAGAAAAAAAAAAAAATACACAAGAGAGTTAAGGTAATTGTACTACTAATTTCTATTAGTTCACTGAAATGAAGAGTTAGTGCTTACATTGTATGAACAATTTTGCATGGCTTTACCTGGTAATCTGATCAACTAGTTTGAAGTCTATAACAGGCAATATAGGGCCATACAGATAGTTTGGCAGAATAAGCACTTGTCTGGGAAGCACAAAGTCCTGAGTTCAATCCCAGTACCAACAAAAGGCAAATAATAATAATAACTGTTGTTAATTTCCTATCACCTTGTTTTGAAATTCTGCATCATTTTTATTTTTGTTTCCTTAAAAGACTTGCACTACAAGTGAAGTTGTAATCCTCTCAACTCTTCTGAGGGCTCTATTCATATGAGGCTTATAAAGATTTACCCAAAGTTTGCCATAAAGACAATATAGATGAGTGGTACATTTTGACTTAGGCATTTTTTCTCCCTGATTGGCATACAGACAATGTTCAGTAGAAACAAGTACACTGTATTAAAAATGAAAGAAAAGTTTCCTAATTCCCTGACTTCACTGTTTCTGTTTGCAAACCATTCTAATTAGCATTGAACTAGTTATCTCTCCTACCTGGTGACATGTTGGTAAATGTTAAACAATCAGCACTCTTAAAGTTAAACAACTTTGATTTGTAGCACTGGACAATTTATTGGTGTAAATACTCTCAGCATGACCAATGTCTCTCTGTCCTATCAGGATGCCACTGAACATAGAGGCGGGAAGAGATGGACACAGTCAGCTCTAGGACATTATGAATGTCCAGCACATCACTGACGTTGTCTTCTTTATAGACATCAAGGAGACTGACGTGAGGAAAAAAATTAATAGAAAACCAAGTTATTAACCACTACCATGTTTCTTATTAGCATTTTGCCATAATTGCTGTGAAATACCCCTTCCACACCTAACACAATGCAAGCATTAACCCCTGGATAATGATGGCACATTGTGAATGTATGTAAAGCACATTTGATGCATAGACTTTCATAGGAATAGAAACACATTATAAATATGAATATGAGCATTGTGACACTGTATAAATTGGTATGGAGAAATATTGGTTTGCTTACAAGATTAAGATAGTTTCTTCTTTTTTTCTTTTTTTTTTCTTTTTGTCTTTTTGAGACAGGGTCTCGCTATGCAGTTGAGGCTGGTCCTGAGCTCACTTTTGTAGCCCAGGCTGGTCTCGAACTCGTACTGATCCTCCTGATTCAGCCTCCCGAGTGCTGGGATTACAGGCGTGAGCCACCACGCCCAGCTGATAGTTTCTTCTATCTTCCTAAAAGATCTAGTGTCTGGTTCTTAATATGAGGGTGATATTGGCTAGTCAGAGCCCCATCATACTAGGAAATCAGAAAATGAGGAAAACTGAAATGGAAATTGCCACTTGCCTTGACTTATTTCTGCATTCTTTTAGAAGTCATTTTGGCCTAATGGTATGTTTTGAACAGTCAGACTATGCGAATAAAAACCTTTCACATGCAGCTTCCTGATTGTTCTAGATATGCTAAAGAGGCCTATTTTTAACAAAGCATCTTAATCTGGAACACAATATGTTGAATGAATATGCGATTCTTTTCTCTTATGTGTAATTTTAATGGG
Source organism: Myocastor coypus (assembly GCA_004027025.1). Lineage (NCBI taxonomy): Eukaryota > Metazoa > Chordata > Mammalia > Rodentia > Myocastoridae > Myocastor > Myocastor coypus. Next base: position 61,133 of record PVJA010002994.1, on the reverse strand, counting down.
GAGCAATGGTTGGAGTTTTTTTTTTTTTTTTTTGGTAGTACCAAGGATAAAACTCTGGACCTTGTGTTTTCCAAGCAGGCACTTATGCTGCTTCAGGACCTTGTACTTGCCAGGCAGGCAATTAAGCCACTGAGCTATATCCTTGGCAAATGGGGAGCAATAGATAAAAAAAAAATTTATCAAGTCATACCTAATGTAGAAATTTCCAAGCACTTCCTGTGAGAGGAAATAGATTCTGGCTGCTGGGAATTTATTCTTTTCCCTTATTTTGAGTTCACTTTAACCCTGGGGTAATAGAAATCATTTTAAAAGAACTGTTTTAGTCCTTAGAAGGAAATTCTCTAAGTACTCTCCAGTCCCCTCAGCAGCACAGATGTTTCTCTACCAAATCTTGGCTCTATCCAGCTGGATGGTAAAAAAAAAAAAAAAAAAAATTCAGAAAGCCTCCCCTCTTGGGCTTATTAATGAAGTAGAATTTTGCTTCTTCAACGGGCAAGGGCTAATTATTATCCTTGAGTATGAAAGACTTACTCAGTGCCCCAAGAAAGAAAAACAATCAAAATTCAAACTTAAAGCCAGCAGTTTCTGAATTAAATTTTGCAGAACCTCAGATTGATTAATTTCCAACTTGTTCAGCAACAACTCTGTCCTTGGGCATGGTCCGTGTACTTTCAATACAGTGCTTATTGCAGTAATAGAAGTATCAGCAAATTTAGTGCTGCAGAGTCTGAAACCTAATGTTTTACAATTACAAGTCTGCTTGTCAGAGGTTCCTTGTCTGCCCGAACAATCTTTGATAAGTGCAAGGAGATTAGATGGCAAATAAAAGAGAAAGCATAAAAACCTCTCACATGCACTTGCCTGATGGTTCTAGATAAGCTAAGCAGAAAGCAACGCATAGAGGCCGATCCTGAACACAGAAGTTAGGAAATGGTATTTCCCATTCATTATATATGCAACAAAGAAGTTACCATTGTTTAAAATATAATATCTCTGTGGGAATTTATTTTCAAGTTTACCCTTTCCGATGTTCAGTCACTCACTTGGCCCTTGTTCGTTGATTCTCTCTTTTGTCTGGTACCCATTTGCCCTCATGTACAGGTTAGGCAATTTATGTCCAGTGATTCCTACTGTGATATCAAAAAAGGTCTTTTCTTCCAACCTGAGTGTTTTATTTAAGCTATGAGTGTTTCCCATTTATAAAAATATAGATTAGGGAAAAAGAACAAAATTCAAAAGTTCTCATTTTACTTTGTTTTCATTGGATGGGCACAATAAGACTTGATCCTTTGCTTTTGCTTTTCTTTTTCTTTTTCTGTTTAACTCTTGTACTATGATTTTTAAAATATTCTTGTCCTCTGTTTCTTTGTCATTTGAAACTACGTTTTTATAATTAAGTAAGCAAGTAGCTTAGCAAGGAAATCCTTAAAAACTATATTAATTTTATATTCCTGACATGATTTCACTGCAAATTGTGAACACGGGTTGTAGAATAAATGTTTATAAATGGATTCCATTTTCTCTCTGAAAATCATGTACTACTCATTTTTTAATTTTTTTCTTGTTCTTTTTATTACTTTTAATAAGAAATAACAATGTATAACAATATGACAGTTTCAAAACACGTTAGTATTACATTTCAATATTTGATACTGTTGTAGGCAGCTAAATTGGACAGAAATATTATAGGCAGTCAGATAGGGCCAGGCCCTCGAGGGCAATATGGAAAGAAACTTGACTATACACCTTTGCAAGGGACAGGCTCCTGTGGGCCAGACGCTGAAACAAAACAGTAAAGAAATGCAGCTGCCCACTCAATTTAAAGTTAAGTATCATGGGGCCCAGCAGGATGGCTCAGTGGTCTAAAGAGCCTGTAGGTGGCTGCAGAGACCTCGGTTGGATCCCCGGCACCACATGCTGCGCCAGCCCTACCCTCAGGGCAGGCTGAGCCGGCCATAAAAATAAAAAAAATAAACAAACAAAAGTTCTGAAACAAGAAAAAAAAAATAAAATAAAATAAAAAATTCTAAAAAAAAAAGTTAAGTATCAGGGATTGATATTCTAAATGAGTATCATCACCCTAAAAGAGCCTAAAGGAGCCAGAAACTCAACCCCCAACAGAAAGAACGCTTATTCCATATTCAAGCCCAATTTGCTCCCAATTTAATCAATTTTACCTGAACAGTGATACCCGTAATCTCATTGGTCGACCATGACTTTGCCCCACCTCATGACCAACTAAGCAAGTTCCCCTAATTTCACCTTAGGTCCACCTTATCACGTGGTTTTTGCCCTATACGACCCCTAAAGAAAGACAATTTTGGTGGCAACCCAGTCGGGCCCCCCTTCTGTACCCCTCTTGGACAGAAGCTTTCTTTCCCAATAAATATTCTATTCTAAACCTCCATCTCATTCCTAAAATTCATTCTTCAGATTTAGAGAGCACGAACTCATCCAAGTGTTTTTCAGGTTAAAAGATCAGTTTTTCTTCCTGCATCAATACAATGCACACTATTATTCTCCTACTAGTTATACAGAGCCCAGGGTGTAAGTGTTATAATTTTTTAGGTGTTATAATTCCTTCTCATTGAACTAAGAAAAAGTAGCTGTATATATAACCCAATGTCTGATAATCACAGTGGGTTATTGGCAAAACTGGCAGTGTTAGAAGCTGTTGATTTAAGCCTTTTACAGCTCAGTATTCTAATCTAACTTTCCGTTTTATGCCTTGTAGTTAAACTTTTCTGCTGAGAGGTTAAAGGGAAGTTTAAACATGACCTGTATAGCAAAACATGTAGCTTTTGTATCTCTCAAGGTCAGTCAAATTCCCTCAGGATTTACTTTGGAACCATGCACTGTGCTTTGTAGAACTGTTGTCAGTGTCAGTCATCTGGATGAGTCACAGCCATTGCATGACCAGTTTGCTCTTTGTGAAAGCCTGAGAGAATGTTTTCTCTCTAAGTGACTCTCCTTTCGCACACTATGTATCTTCAGTCTCCTTCCTCTGTAGCCCCATAATCTCCTTGAACAGAAAATTTGGGAAACCACTGAGTTATAAGGTGTTATAGCACAGGTTCTCTTATGTCCTGAGTCCTCATGGACCTTGAAGGGCTAGGGCCAAAATATTGGCTATCTTTGTAGCCCTTCTTTTTCTCTAATTTTTGGTCTATAAACTTATATTCTTAACCCACTAGAAGAAAAGCTTAGTGATACTATTACTCTATAACATATGTACTTGAGCATAAAATCACCGTCTTTCTGAGTATCAAATATCTTAGACTTAACTTGGGATTGCTATTTGCTATAAATCATTGATATTCTAACAAATCTCTATAGAGTGTGATAAAAGTAGTTACACATTTTTACATATTTAGAAATATAAGTATATACAAAATTATAGCCCGTCAATCCTATGGAATTTTCCTAGTCTCTTACTTTCACTTAGTACCCTTTTTTGTTCTCTTGTAAACCAACCATTTACTTGAGAGAGAGTATGTATAGCAGTAACTGAAATTACATTGGAAGCAGCACACATCTAAAAGACCAGAGTGACAGGCATTCCAAGGCTAATTTTACTGTTACACATTGCTATCCTCACAGTCAAAAACATTTTGGAGGTTCCTAGGACCATTATCTATTCAACCTGTGTATATAAGTGCATGGCTTTGCCCCTGCCATGCTTCCTATCTTTTCTGCTTGCAGTCATCCTTCTCCACTGCTGGTGGTAATGCAGACTGGTACAACCACAATGTGGAGACTCCTTAAACAACTAGAACTGGAAATCCCATTCAATCCAGCTATCCCCTACTGGGAATTTTCCCAGAAGAAATGAAAGTATCATACCATAGTGATATCTGTGCACCTATGTTTATAGTAGTACAGTTTGTAACAGCCCAATCTTGGAAACAAACAAAATGCCCATCATCTGAAGAGGGTTGAAAAAGATGTGGTACTTTTATACAATGAGATATTACTCAGCTCTATAGAATGATAAGCTCAAAGACTTCATATATAAATGGGTGTATCTTGAACATATATTCCTGAGTGAAATAAGCCAGACCTACATGTGTAAATATCATAAGATCTCAAAAGAAGAAATTACTACACATTTTGAATGCAGCTCAATTGCTTGAGGGCACTTTGGAGGCTGGTAGTGGCAAAAGCCTGTTTTCTCATCTTCTAGAAACTGTGTATTACGTGGTCCTGCAATTTACTGTTATTCTAACCTCTTCAGGAGTCATGGAAAACTATGAGCAACTTTCATTTCTTCTGAGCAACTTTCATTTCTTCTCTCCCACTTATTCTGTCATCCGTAGAACTTAGCTGAGGTAGAGAGCTCTTTCCCACTAATCATTTCAGGTTAAGGAATGATTTTATTGCCGCGAATGCTTTTGGCAGCATACCCATCTCAAAGTAGGAGAAGGTAAGCTGACCCATTTTTTCATAATGATGTGTTTCCGCATCTTCCACTGATATTGCTTAGTCTGCAATCATGCACACATCTGCCTCAACAGTTCTTTGTACTACAGCTATTCCTTTGCAACCTAGATGATATTAAGCAGCAAGAGAACTATTTAAACTTTGTGTTATTCAGTTATTTATGAAAATTAAAGAATAGAAAAAATGAATAGACTCACGTAGCTCTTTTTAGGTAGTAGATTGAACCATAAGGCACATAGAAGGTATAGCTTCATTCCTCCTTATTGTATAATAAATAACTTCAAAAATAGATATTTTCATCAAATAAAATCTTTAACATTCTCAGAATTTTGGCTAAGATCAAGTAAAGTAAAATTTTGACGTAAACTAGAAGGCCAGAGGCTCAGAACACCGAATGATCAAGTTGAAGTAGGAACTTTAAGTCACTGAGTGGCCAAGCCTGATGATGAGCAAAGCAAATATGCTGAGTGAACAGTGCCTATAAACAGACGCAATGCAGTCTTTCCTATATAAATGTCTGAAATTTTAGTTGAATAGAACACAGAGAAAAATTACCTCATTACAGAAGCAATGCATTACATTCTAGGCATATGTTCTTTTTTGTGAAAAAAGGATAATAATGATGACATACACATGCAGATATCTTTGTATATATGCATAAATTCCACAAGAGCTATCTGTGTTTGTCTGCATATGTCTCTATGTGTGTGCATGTTTATTTGTTATTTACTAGTATATGGCTGGCATACAAGTACATAGAATATATTTGTTCAATAAATTCTACAAAGAATTCCTTTTGTATGGACTCATGTGATATTACCTGACCCAGAGCTATGGTAAAGTAGGCATGCTTTAGCCTCTTGGTATATAATAACAAAGACAGCACCTCATGGAGCCAGCTGGGAAGCAAGGGGAAGGGCCACTGGGAAAAGAAGCCATGACCAGTAGATGGCAATACTCAGCACTCAGTAAATACCAGTAAGTATTTCTTCAACAGCAAACCTTCCCGATAGACTTATTCTGATTTAACTGAAACTTTCTCAGTTCACTATTATAGCACCATATTTCGTTTTGTTCACCATGCTTCCCATGATAATAAATTATTTTATTCAGCTTGGCATTTATTTATTTACTATTTTTCCCATCTTACTATGTCAACTCCATGAGTTTTCAAAAAGTTCTGCATTTAGTTCATAAGGAATTTCAATAGAAAGCAGACATTCTCATAGATTTGGAACATTAAATGAATCAATCAGAAATTTGGAAGGACTATCTGAATTATCTTTTAGTTAGCACTCTCACTCTCTTTCTCTTTCTCTCTGTCTCTCTGTCTCTCTGTCTCTCTGTCTCTCTGTCTCTCTGTCTCTCTCTGTCTCTATCCATCAATTCCTCTCTTCTTTCCTCTCTCCCTTCCTCTCTTCCTCTGTCCTCTCTTCTGTACTTTATTTAGGTAGTGAAATTATTTGTTTTAATTTATATGTACACGTATCTGTCTGCTTTTCTTTCCTTCCCTGCATGCCTTATTGCCTGGGTGAAAACCCCTCAAGGGATGTAACAGGATCGTTATAGAGTGCAAGAAAAATGAATTGTAATTTAGATGACCTACAAGGCCTTCCCTAATACATTGAGAAAAATATTCTTTATACATTGTATCCATCTTTACATCTTCTTCCTTACCATTAGAGAGGCAAGACCACAAGAGCCAAGAATAAGGGCATAAGTAAGCACCAAGCCTGTGTCTTAAACTGAACAAGAAAGTGATTCCCACATTCTCACATTCTCTCCACTCATAACAAGATACACCACAGGGCATCTGATGATCCTCAGCAGGTAATCATGCGTACATCTGCCTCTAGAGTCCTTTGCACCTCAGCTACTCCTTGGCAACCCAGATGATACTAAGCAGCAAGAGAGCTATTTAAACTTTGTGTTATTGAGTTCTTTATGAAAATTAATAGAGTATGCTGATGAGGAAACTGAGCCTCCAAGTAGCAATGAGATAGGGCACTAATGTGATGCACGGGTTTCTCTACTAGTCTTATATCATGCTGTAATTGTTTTTCAGTGTACCAAAAATGTGGAGATTTGAAGGAATATTTTAAAGAACATAACGAAATATACATGTATCTTTTATTCTCTTTTATTTTTTATTCTTCAACTGAGAAGTAAACTAAAATTGTTTGTCTCTAAGACAACCAAGCAAAGGATATAAGCCAGACTTAACTAAAATAACTGGAAAATCCTACCATAACCTTGACATATTGGTTAGTCATCTTCACTTATTGCTTTCTTTTTTTTTCCTTCTCTGGAAATTTTAAAATTTCATTCCCATTTAGTAATATTACATGAATACTAAATCTTAAAGCGATAAAACTAGTCTTTATAAATTCTAGGAAAGACTTAGAATACTTTTACATAAATCAGGCTGTCTTCTTAGTGGTGTCACTTAAAGAATTATTTGTACAGATCCTGCTGCGTTTCAAATGGTTAGTTCTGTAACACAAGCAATATCTCTTCTTTTTCAGTGATACATCCATTCTCCTTATCCCCACACCTTAGCACTTTGTTCAGTACTTGTGACTAGACTAACTGGTCTTTCTCCAATAATTAGTGTTTTCCTTTTGTTTCTTCTCACATTGTGAAGACCTTGCTTTTTTCCTTAGCTTTTGTCCTTTCTAAAGCAATAGTTTTTTTTTTTTTTTTTAAAGTTTAAAAACAGTACTATGTAGTTTTTTTAACTTTAGCACTGCATTGTCTACATAAATGAGCATCATTATGGATTAACACACAACAGTGATAGCCTCCTGTTTGTTCTTCTCACAGCTTAATGTGCTGCAATAATTAGATGAGAATTGAAACTTGACATATATAAAAGGTTTTGCAGTAATAATGGACATTGTGCTATTATTGGACATTAGCTGTAACAAATCTAGATAAGATCCTAAGGAATTAACCAAGTACTCTGAGCATTTTCATCTTCAATCTCATTATAACTAAATGGGTGTCTGTATCCTTTGGAATTTTAATTGCCTAGAAAGTTTTTGCTTGTAATCTAGAGTCAGATGAATGGAATTATTTCCCATAGGACTTTTTCTCCAAGCACTGGTTATTCTTTGAGCTGTAGAACATATCTCTCTCTTCCCTCAAGTCAAAGGTGGTAAAATCACCAAAGAGACAGTTTAAAGACTGGTCAAGGAGCCGAGCACGGTGGTGCACACCTGTAATCCCAGCATTGGAAAGCTGAGGCAGGAGGAGCAGTGTGAGTTTGAGAACAGCCTGAGCTACAAAAGTGAGCTCAAAGCCAACCTGAACTGCATAGTGAGACCCTGTCTCAAAAAGACAGAAAAAAAAAGATTGATCAAGGAACTTTATCAGCAAATACAACAATCTCATGAGTTTGCCAAGGTGAAAATTGGGGCCCTCACATGAAATCAAATACCTATTTCTAACCTCATTATTCCAGAAGAAAAAGAAAGTACTAGCTTTGTACAAGGTAGGTAGGCAGAACTTTCTTCTCGGGTCTATATAGGCTTCAAATTTAAGAGAAGGAACTCAGTTTTGTCAGGAAAAAGTTTCTCATTATAAAAGTTTGCTTGACAGTGGACTATAATATTAAATCATAATATTGCATCCATAGGATTTTAGGGTTTTTGATATTATAGCAAATTCTCTGAGGGCTAGCCACAGGTAAAGAAATGGTACCTTCAAAAAGAATTCTGTAATTCAATAAACATAACAAAGAAATGTCTAATACTAGAATTTTCAAAGAGGAATGAAAGTGATGGGAAAAACAAAGAACATCATTGTAGAACTTTAAACATGAAAGTCCTGGGCTTCAATCCCATTTTTTTTTTTTTTTAATGAATTCAGTGCTCAAAAATGCAATCTGAGGGGCTTGGCAGGATGGCCCAGTGGTCTAAAGTACCTGCTTGGGAAAGCTTGGGCGGCTTTAGGGACCGCAGTTCGATCCCCAGCACCACATGCTGCGCCAGCGGGGCGGGCTGAGCCGGCCATAACAATGAGTGAAAAAACAAACAAAGGTTCTGAAACAAGAATAAAAATAACAAATAAATAAATAAATAAAATTTAAAAATTCTTTTTAAAAAATGCAATCTGAACCCATGGTACAATCTGAATGTTACAAAGGATCAGTCTGTGCTCATTGTAAAGTTTGAAAAAGCCAGTTTTTAAAGTTGAAAGTATAAAATATTTTGGGAGGGACACTGTCATGATTTTATAAAAATTTAATACTTTTCTTATTTGTTTTTTTAAAGTGCCTCTTTTGTATATACAGTACACGTATGAACCTTCCCAAACCTTGTTCTGGTCACTTTTTTTTTTTTTTTTTTTTTTTTTTTTTTTTTTTTTTTTTTTTTTTTTTTTTTTTTTTTTTTTTTTTTTTTTTTTTTTTTTTTTTTTTTTTTTTTTTTTTTTTTTTTTTTTTTTTTTTTTTTTTTTTTTTTTTTTTTTTTTTTTTTTTTTTTTTTTTTTTTTTTTTTTT
>PVJA010002994.1:0-52092 GCA_004027025.1 Myocastor coypus | reverse complement strand
CGCTGGGATTACAGGCGTGCACCTCCATGCGCAAATTGGGTTGCTGGCTCAACACGCCCCGAGTGCAGGGCTGGTACAGTGTGGGGGACCAGGGAGTGAACCCTACATTGCCAAACTAGTCATATTTTATAAGGAGAACCGTCCAAACTTCTTAGTATAGACTGTCGTGAAGTAAACCAGCTTTCTCGAGATGTTGGGAATATTTTTACCTCTGTGTAACTATTAGCCAACCTACACTGAGGACCTAACTCTAATTTCAATGCAAGCAACCTGGGAATTTCTATTATTATTATTATTATTATTATTATTATTATTATTATTATTATTTCAAATGAATTGTTCCATTAAAAACCTCACGAAGGAGGCTGCTTCTTCTGATTTTGCTGGGAAAAGCGCCAGGAACAGATAAAGCAGCAGAGCCCCAAACAACTTGCTTCATTATCCCACCCCTCACCCACATGAACGAAGTTACCTTTGGGTGTCTCCTTCCTATCCTTGCCCCACATCCCTTCTGTTCAAAAAGGGAACAAATCAAGTTCAACATCTGTGCCCTTGAGCGGACATTCACAAACAGCTGCAGGGCAGAGTATGAGGCAGTCATTAGAAGTTATCTATGAGCTGAGCTTTAAAAAAATATATATCTCTAAAAGTCGGTGGCTGTGTTTGTAACAGACTGCACAAGGCTTGGAATATGCAGTAAAAAATCATTTTCTCCTCTAGAGGTTTAATAGTTCCAAAGATGGCTTTACATCAGTATGAAAAGTTTGCCTTCCATTAGAAGCATCCCCCACGTATGCTGAGTTAATGAGTGTTCCTTGCTCCCAGCTATCTCTCTAAAGGCAGGCACCAAGTGGGGCAAAGCACTCATCAGTAGAACTGTAAGTAAGAGAAGAAGCTGATCCATTGAAACCTCAGGGATGAGTTCGGCAAGACTGCAGTTGAATAAGAGGAGCCTTCAGCGAAGCGCCAGGGGCAGCTCTGATGACAACAGAAGCGAAATTAGTGCTAATGGTTCTCTGATCTTTTTTTAGTCTACACCTCTGAAATTTCTGGCCTTAAACTTTATTATGCAATTGAGCATATAATGGTGTTTTAAATACACGGTTTTGTAGAGCATGGTTCTGAGCTATTCTTTGTTAAGTAATCCTGAAAACTATATTCAAAACAGTGAAAACTTATAAATTAGAAAATATAATCATAATATGAATATTGGCTCTTGTACAGTATGCTCTGAACCCAAATGATTCCAAAGCATATCATAAACAGTTAAATAACTATGACAATTTATGTAGAAAAACAGATTAATATCTCCACACTGTAATAAAAGTAGACAGCAACCTACCACAGCTTTTTTAGGTATTTTATGTCCTTGTTACCTCTAAAAGCAGCAAGAATAGGACAATTGGATCCCTGAGTCTCAGGTCCTGTCGTCCATTACCTACAAATATTCTAACTTGGATATATTAAATTGCCACCACCCCAGGTCCTTCAATTCCTAAATCCAGGCTTCCTTTCACTTTCTTGGAACTTTCTCAACCCCATGCTGCCTCCACTTTCTATGCTAGCTATAAAGTCTGTCATCCATCACTTTGCTCACACTGGTTCAGTTTTCTGCTTTCTTATGCCCCAGTCCTACCTTCTCACCTGTCTAAGGTTTAGTCATTAATAAGATAGTGAGATACTAGAATCAAGTCAGTGACTACTTATGGCACCTATGTTTCATATTTATTACATCTTTCCATGGTTGCTACATGAAGTAAACTCTAAAGTCCAAAAAATTGTGAATTTTCTACGCTCTGAAAACATTTGCCTTTCTTTTTCTCAGTGTTGTCTTTGGCACCTAAGAAGAGTACATTTTTTGCTTCTTTTGAGTGCTTGTGCCTTCTTTCATTTGGAGTTGGTTAGCAAATTCATACTGCTGATAATCTTTTAAAAATACTGCATACCACAGTATGACTAAGTCATCTCCAACTTAATGATAGTTCACTGCACAATCTTTTTCTTTTTTCAGAGACCAGGTCCCACTATACAGTCCAGGCTGGTTTTCCATTATCTAGGTAGTCCTGTCTAGCCTCAAACTCACAACAAATCTCCTGATTCAGCCTCGCAAGTGGGGCATTTATAAGTGGGTGCTACTACACTTGGGAGGATTTGTTTGTTTTTTAAGTTTTTGGTGATGCAGAAAGGATATACTTTTAAAACTTTACTTTAAATTTTAACCTTGAATCATTTCCCAGGTTATGGAAATACAATTTGGCACTCCGTGTTGCTGAACAACAGCAATAGACTGTAGTTCTCAGGAACCCATGTGACCACAGAGTAACTAACTACCCAATTGTATAGAATGTACTATGTCATAGGTTGTGATGTTCAATATTAAAAGCTCTAAATACATAATAGACTTACAGTATCTTCAGTTCAGAGTATATTTATTGAAATGTAGCTGCACTACAAGTCAGGAAGCATCTGTATCTTTTCATCTTCAAAGAGCAATAAAATGACTTGGCAGTGTAGTTAAGTGTAGGCAAGATATCCACAGCCTCCGACAGCTCTACCCAAGAATACCAGAACATCACACAATTAATAATTCTTTCACTGAATGACTTAAAGTTCTATGTCAGGTTCAGCTTTGCCTTGTAATATTTAAGTGACACCCCAAAAAGCCATAAGTCTTCTGCAGGAAGTAGGGAGGCCACCATTATAAATCAGCAACATGAAGCAGGAAAGGACAACTAAGTTGCCACTAATGTAAGGCAGAAGCAGAGAGTACTGACTGACACTAAGAAGATTATTTCTATTTTTTCCACATAGCACATAATGAACATTGCAGATAAATACATTTTCTTTATGGTCCTGACATTAACTCCAGTTCTGAACTTGGAATGCTTCTTTAACCACACAAAATCCTTTGGAAAGGATTTTATTTAAGAAAGTAAAACCGTATCTTCTCTAGTGAAAAACTTTTATTTGAGTTCTACTATGGACCAGATAAGCATGTGACAGATAGATAGATAGATAGATAGATAGATAGATAGATAATCACATATATATTATATATGCATGTGTATTTTGTGCAGTTTAATGTTTATGATGATATGAAGTTACTTTTCACATCTACATTTTGCAGATAGAGAAACTGAGGCTTAGTGAAGAATCAAAACTATTTGAGAGGAGAGTCTGGGCTCTCGTTTGCACTCCCAGACTGCACCCCACTAGTTTATGTCTCATTGATCTCACTTTCTATTGTTTAATATATGAGCCATTTACTAATAATTATATAATGCCAGGTGAGAAAACTAAAAGTAGGTGATAAACATAAAACTAAAACTCAAAGGTAAACATAATGTACATTAGCTATAATGTATAAGTCATGTTCAATGATAGCAGAGGATTAATTGCATTCACACCATAAAAAGGGAAACACGAAGTTCACAGCAAATCCCAACTTTCATTATAGGAAAAGGCCACTGACTATGCAGTGATCTTTAAGGAAACCTTAACATTTCCTCCACACAGGTATTGGAGATCTTGCTCACTAGTCTTTATAGCATTTGTACTTGTAACCTCCTTGGAGGTACTTTTAAGGACAGATTATTTTCAGTGAGTCATTTGTTGTTTTCTGAAAATGAAATATTCTAGGTAATAAAATGAAGAAATTAACTTGCCCACTATGGACAATTGCCATCTCTTTTCAACTCACAAGTTTTCTTAAAAGCATTTATTTATTTTTTTTATTCTACTTGCTTGAATCCACAATCTGTTCCCATTTTGACAAAGATTCTCTTGTCAAGATGACCCTGTCATTAAACCCAATAATTATTTCAATTCTTATTTTATTCTTTGCTGCATCTAAAACTGGTGACTTCTTCAGCCATGTCAAATATTCCCTTTCACTGGATACAAACTCATTACTCTCTCCCTGTCCTTTGCATTTTTCTGTGATGCATTCTTCTCTGTTGCTGTTCTTCAGGCCCTGTTACTTTTCACTTTACATATTCAGTCCAGCATGTTTCCCCCATTCATATAGTTCCAGCTACTATATTTACTCAGACGACCCTGAAATCTCCATCTTTAGTTCATAATTCTATATGAACATTCAGATTCATATATAGAAAAGTATTCTACATCTTCCGGACATCTCATAGATACCTTAAATGCCATAATTTACAAAATTCAGTTATCATCCTCTAATCCAAATGTCTACCCATCTTCCAGGATGTGTATCCCAATACACTCCTGAATTCATTTCCTCCTTTAATGAACCATCATCTTCTGAATATTCTTGCTTTCAAATATGGCACTACTTCTTATCCTCATTGTTACTAACCATTTCAGTTCAGGGCTGCTGTAACCAACTGCAAACTTAGTATGCTTCATGATCTCCTCTATCACTTATTGGGAAAAATATATTATTTATCACTACATTTTATGATTGAAAAGGGGCACCATTAACATCTGTAACAGGGCAATAATCTCAAGTTGTATTTATTCAGGAGAACTAGGGCAGAAGATTATGGTGTCAACCTACAGTTAGAGAAACATCCTTCTAAAGCCCTTCCCTAACAGAGTCATGCCCCTGCTCCAAGTCAATGCATGGGTCCTGATCTCCTGAAGGAAGAAGGCTACACTTCTTAGCAGGCTCTTCATGGTCAGGCTGTGCCCAGCACTGATGCCCCATTTTTCATTTCCCCTTATCCTTAAATATCACCCTTCTACCATATTTTTAATTTCCCCAGATGTGTGTGTTCCATTCTGTCCCTAAATGTAGTTATAGTCTTATGTCTTCTCAAAAGCATCTTACAACTTCTCCATTCCTAAATACTTAAAGAAGCTTCACATTTAAAAACTGAAGTTTACTTCCTGGGGCTTCTTCCAGGGGCTGCCAGGATTTCTTACTACTTCTTATCCATGTGGCACTATAATTTCTTAGTTTCTTATCTTTATAAGATATGAGATCATCATAGGGACAGAAATACTCTACAAATGTAGAAACATAATACAGTATAAGATACTTAAGAGCAAAGAAGTTGATTTAGGTGTACAGTATACAAGAAATGCATGTTGAAGTTCCATTTAAACAGTGAGTGAGACTGAGCATGGGGGCACACACCTGTAATTCCAGCTCTTGGGAGGCTGTAAACAGGCAGATCACCACAAGTCTGATCTAGTAGTGAAACCCTGAGCACCCTGAAGACACTTCTCTAAAATAAAAAATAAATAAAAATACATAAATACATGAACAGTGAATGTAATATTTTTACTAGTGTATGCTTTCAGAAGAGATAACAATTATGAAAGTAGACGGTCTATATTTTATCCCCCACTACCTTGTATTACCAACTAAGCCAGACATCTCCAAACATTTTTGTCGTAACCTCTACCAGAAAATATTATATGCATTCACCCTTAATATATGTGGAATTTGTAATTATAAATTACACATATGTTCTGCTATATTAATATATACCATACCATCCAAACATTCTCAGAAACCAAATTTTGCTTTTAAAGATAAACAGAAGTCCTAAGTTTTCTACACATCAAACGTTCATCTGTTAATTCCTGTTTGAAGATGATTTTGTAATGTGAATTCCAAAGACAGAAATTATAACACAAGAGCTCAACCTAGCACAGATCCTGTTACAAAGCAAAAGCTCAGCAGTAATTAAGAGAATGAAAGATAAAAGTTTGAGTAAAAGACAGGAGTAACTGCAATGTGTCTTATCACCAACAGGATTCATTAATATGCACAGGAACGTTTCTCAGGGACAGCTCATATAGAGGGGATATTGGCCTTCTAAGATGAAAAAAAAAGTACTTAGGAAAACACACTTTCATTTATTTTTAAGTAGATTTCCTAAGTAGATTTTTATGAGTTTTGTAAAACAAATTCCATATACCTCCAATCACCTTAAAGTTGTACCAAATACTCTGGTTTCTCTTTCACCTTTTATTAAAATAGTAGCAGTATAGGGCTGGCCATGTAGTTCAGAAGAATAAAGTACTTGCAAGGAAGTGGAGGGGCTGGAGGTTCGTCCTCAGGCCTACTGTGCTGGCCATGCTCTCAGGGCATGCTGAGGTAGCAACTGAGACTGGGTGTGTCTGTAATCCAGCTCATGGGAGGCTGTAAATAGGCAGATCACAAGTCCGATCTAGTAGTAAGACCCTGTATGCCCTGTAGACCCTTCCCTAACATACTAAATAAATAGGTAAATAAATAAATATAAAATAGTAGCAATTATCAGTAAGATTTGGAAGAGAGAGATGAGATGTATTTCCACAAATGTAATTAATTAATATATTTGTGGATATTCTTCCATAAGTTTCCCTTAAGATTTTTGCTTTAAAGGCTTTTAGATCTAGATTATACCTAAATTCAAAATCACTCATGTCAGAAAATAGAGCAGTCATTACATTGTTTTGATCAGTTGTACAGCAAAGAACTTTCTAGAAGAAACACTAAGAATGGTTGATAAGGGTACTATCTGTCAAATATTAGCTAGGAAGAAATGTCTCCCAGTAATATTAAACTATTCAATATAAGCCCAAACACTGCCCATCCCCCTTGAAGGAAAGGACCATGTCTTATAAAGTTTGATGTGGTTCCCATAGTTAATTTAGGCCATGTGAATTGAAGAAATGTTTTATAAATCATAGGCAAACACAAGGTCCATAGCTTGTATTCCAATGCTTTGATTTGGGAGCATTTAGCAGTTTGTTTTATTCCGTTTTGGTTAAAGTGGTAGAAATCAAAGTCATTCCTTCCTATTCTTTCATTTTTATTCTTTTTTTTTCTTTTTTTTTTAATGGCCGGCTCAGCCTGTCCTGAGGGCAGGGCTGGCACAGCGTGTGGTGCTGGGGATTGAACTGTGGTCCCTGAAGCCGCCTAAGCTTTCCTAAGCAGGCACTTTAGACCACTGAGCCATCCTGCTGGGACCCTTCATTTTTATTCTTTGAAGCAGTGGTTCTCAACCTGTGGGTCGCGACCCCAGTGGGGGTCGAACGACCAAAACACAGGGGTCGCCTAAAGCCATTCCGAACAATAACTGTAGCAAAATTACAGTTTTGAAGTAGTCAAAATTATATTTTGGTCTGGGGTCACCGCAACACGAGGAACTGTGTTGCGGGTTCACGGCATTAGAAAGGTGAAGAACCACTGCAAGTTTAAAGTAAAATGTTGGCCTGCCATGGTAAACTGAAATAATTATGCACTTTGATTTCCTCCTTCTTAAAGAATATAATAAATTTTTATGAGTTTATGCAAATTCTAACCATTCCAAATAACTTCATACTTGTTCTTCTACTGCTAAACAATGTTTATTTACAAAAAGTTTTTAACATATAATTTAATGGCTACTAATAAATTGTACTGCAACCAACACCACAAAGTAATATTAAGACACTTTCATTTCTCTGAAAATGAACTTCCTATCAGTGGGCAGTTCCTTTCACCAATTCAACTCACACTACAACTTATTTACTTTCTGTCACTATAAATTTTCTGTTTCTGAATGTTCCTTTAAATAGAATTATAAATATGTGATCTTTTGTGTCTAGCTTAGCATAATGTTTCTAAGGTTCATCCATGCTATAGCATGTATTAGTACACCATTTCTGCTCATTGTCCAGTGATATTTTTTACACAAATAAACCACTTTTTGTTTATTCACCATTTACTGGACATACAAAATTGTTTTCTATTTTTTTGACTAATATAATAATGCTATTAATGAACATTTACACCTATATTTTGTGTGGTACATGTACAATTTCATTTCTTTTGGGTGGATAATTAGTTAAAATTGCTAGTGATATGATATATTTAACATTTTAAGAAACTGCCAAAGTCCCACTGTCATCTGACAAACTTAAATTTCCTAAGTACAAGATAAAAACTATTAACGTGCCTTGAATAAGCCTAGCCATCCTAATCTAGGTGGACTCTAAATTTCCAGGAACTCTAGCCAGATGAAATGTTTCCACCTTCAACCATTTTATTCTATCATATTTTTTGTTAAAGTACTATAATTTTTCAAGCAAATGTGAACTACATGGCATCTATAAAAATGCTAGTTACTTGGAAGTATTAGGAAATTCAAATATGAATATCCATCAAAAATAACCTTTACTTCCTTGAAAACATACTTGAAAAAAATCAGAAACCTTCACATCATTCAGGTATTTATTGCAAAAAGGTCTGTGAAGTGCTAAGGACATAGAAACAAAAGGAAGAATGTTTACACAATGCAGAGGGATACTTCAGTACAGAGACAGAACGAGTCCCCTGATTTAGTTTTTACAGCAGTGTGACATTTCTGCAAAAAACAGGTGATACTGTTGCCTGAGTAGTCCATGAAGAATAAAGAAAAAGGAAAATAAACATGTTTCACAGATCAACAGATGTCTCTTCTTGTGTGAATTCTACATTGTCAATCGCAAAAGAGCCAAAATATAAGCATGATGTTGAACAGAGTTCTTAATACCGGGAATAAAATATTCAGCTTTCTATGAGGAAAGAAATCTAAATTTCAATAAATTAAAATATTTACTGAAAGAACAAGTCCTCCCCCTACTGGATAGTCTGAGAATTTGCTTTTATAGTGTACTTTGAGATTCACACAGTAAAATATCCTAATGAATGTATAGAGTAAGAGATACAAAGCAGAAATATTGATAATTACTTCTTCTTTACTCATGACATCCCGTAAAACCTGAAAAGAGCTGTCTGATCTTGAAATATAACATGTAAAAGTACAATCACCAATAAGATGTCTAAAAATCAGTGTAAGAAAAAGAAGCAAAGGAATGGGGCAAGTTTTATAAATAAGGTGAACATTTAGCTAGATGACCAAAGATGTGTTTATTTTGTAAACCCTAGGATATTTCCATTAACAATGATGTGGATAAACCTAACTTTTCTGATTAGCTGGAGATCAAAATGACCATGTTTTCAAACTGTGTCATTCTTAAAAATGTGAGCTTCCAAATCAGACTGGTAGATTGAGTGATAGGATTTTTTTTAAAATTTCATTTATTTATTTATTTTTCTTGTTTCAGAACCTTTGTTTGTTCACTCATTTTTATGGCCAGCTCAGCCCACCCTGAGGGCAGGGCTGGCACAGCATATGGTGCCGGGGATCGAACTGTGGTCCCTGAAGCCGCCCAAGCTTTCCCAAGCAGGCGCTTTAGACCACTGAGCCATCCCGCCGGGCCCCTAGTGATAGGATTTTTATGTGAGTTGATTACAATTCTGATAGAATTGGTTAACAGTCATGCTATAATATGTTCTTTTTTTATTTATTAGAATCTTAGCAGCTGTGTAGAGATTAAACAAAAATACATTTTGAGGGTGCTTTCTAGTGTTGGATATAAATTATTTTTGCCTCAAACAGTTCTACATTTCCCCTCTTGTATAAATCAAAATTGATACAAAAGTGGCAAAACCAGAGTTTGATCCAGGAAACCCTAAGGTACGTTCTTAACCTTTGAGTAAAAACAAAAAGTCAGCAAAATATAATGTAAATGTACATTGTTCAATTTTTTTAGGAGAAACGTACTTTCTGTTTTATTTTCTAATCTTCAGAAATATCTAAACTTCCTTTTAGTATCAGCACTACACAGGCAGCAATCCTGAACTCTAACTTTTTCTCTGTCTTCACTTCCCTTTTGTACATTGGATCAGTCTTTGACATTTCTTATGAAGTGTCCCACCTCTTCTTTCTAATTTTCTGAATCTCAAAGCATGTGGTGTTGCATTGATGTCAGTAGGGCTGTGATAAGAGGTATACCCTAAAAAAGTTTATGTTCTTTTTTTTTTGAGACAGGGTCTCGCTGTACAGTTCAGGCTGGCCTTGAGCTCAGTTTTGTAGCCCAGGCTGGTCTCAAACTCTCACCGATCCTCCTGCCTCAGCCTCCCGAGTGCTGGGATTACAGGCATGCGCCACCACGCCCGGCTAAAAATGTTTATGTTCTGTATGCCCACAGCCAGACAATCATCACAGAATAAAAAATGGGAGCTGAAACCTCCTTTTATGAGAAATAAACTTGAGAGAACATGAAAATCACTTGCCAAAATATCTCTGGGATCTCTTTTCTTTTACTGTATTGATAATGCTGACTAGAAATCCCAGACACTCTGGTGTAGCTATGAAGGGCCTTTGGCAGGACAGTTCCTGGCTATACTGCATTTTCTATTACTGCAGAATAATTGACATATTTGCTTCCACCTTAAAATACAATTAAAGGCCTGAACATTTGCAAACACAGACCTAGGAGAAAAGTTACATATCTCTGTTGAAAATCATAGCAAAATTCCTTCAGGCCCTCAAACCTTTACCTCTTACTTTGCCCAGAGATTGCCAAATATAGAGAAAGGTCTGTAGAGTTAAAAAAGCAAAACAAACAAAAAAGCCACTTTGAGTCCACTCACATTGTCCATTTCTCTCTTGAAATGCTCACTCTTGCCACTTTTGGAAGCACTTCTGGAAATCCTCTTTTGTGGATGTCTTTACAAGGTGTGATCAGAAGGATGATGAAGAATGCTGAGGCTCAGTGCCACCAACAAGGTAGGCTTGAAAGTTGTCTCCTTGCATCTACATCTGGCTCATTCACCAGATCTGGTGCCATATGAATTCTAGCCCTGCCCCAAAGTGAAAGTGATCATGGAAGGTAAATACTTTGCTTTATTGAAGACATTAAGACAACTACTACAGAACAATTACAGACTCTCTAGCTACTCCAGCTCATCTTCAGGTTCCAGCTGCTTGGAGTACCATTTTCTGCCTTTTCACATCTAGTCCATATCTACCTTTGTATATTAAATGATTTTCAAGCCAGGAAAATATAGGTAGGTCTCATTTTTTAATCCAAACTGCCTACCTGCATCTGTACAGTTAGAAACACTTCCACTGAGTGTTGCTATCAAATGGGAACATATCGATACCTGTAATTTTGTGTTTTGTGTCTAGTACAGTAATGAATAACCTTTTAGAGCATTCATTGGAGACAAACAGCCAGCTGTGGCACATCTGTCACAGGTTTGTGACCGCTGATCGAGTGTGTGACTC
This sequence comes from Myocastor coypus, assembly GCA_004027025.1. NCBI lineage: Eukaryota > Metazoa > Chordata > Mammalia > Rodentia > Myocastoridae > Myocastor > Myocastor coypus. Next base: position 41,026 of record PVJA010002994.1, on the reverse strand, counting down.
ATTCCTGTTGCTTGTTCATCTGTCTGCTTTCCTACAACAGAAATATCCTTTTCCTTGATTTCCTGATTGTTGTCTTCTTGGTCTATGCTTCAGATTCTCTTAAATATTCTCTGAAAATGGCTTAGCACTCATAAATTTCCTTAACATATACTTAGTATATAAAGACTTTATCTCGTTTTCAGTTTTGAAGAATAGCCTTCAGACTGGGTTGGCAACATGGTTCAGCAGTCAAGTATGCCTGCATAGGAAAGCTTAGGCAACCACAGGGACTGTGGTTTGATACCTGGCACCATATGCTGTGCCAGCCCCACCCCAGGGCAGGCTGAGCCAGTCATTAAAAAAAAAAAAAAGGATAGCCTTCACAGATGTAGTATTCTGAGTTGGGAATTAATTATTTTCAGGGCTTGAGTGACATCATTCCAAGCCATCTAGGCCTCTAAGAGAAATCTAGTGATTCTGATCAGTTTGCCCTTATAAGCGACTGAGTGCTTCTATATTGTAAGTCAATTTTCAATATTATTTTGTATTTTGTATTTCTGGCTTTGACTGTGATGATTCAATTTTTTTTAATTGTAGCATTTATTTATTTATTTATTTATTTATTTATTTATTTATTTATTTATTTATTTATTTATTTATGTTAGGTGCCTGGCAAGTGCAAGGTCCCGAGTTTGATCCCCGGTTCTGAAAAAAAAATTATGTTAGGGCTAGCTCAGCCTGCCCTGGTGGTGGGACTGGCACAGCATGTGGTGCCGGGGATGAACCTCAGTTCCTGTGGTTGCTTCAGACCACTGAGATATCCTGCTGGCCTCACTGATTCATACTCTTTATGATGAGGAGGATTTGTCATCATAGTATTCTCAATGGTACCTTTCCTTGGATAGCCATCTTGTTTCCAGGTCTGGAAAATTTTCTGGCATAATTTTGGTGAATAGAATTTTTATGCCATTAACATGTACTTTATATATCACCCTTCTCAACTAATAATTCTTAAATTTGCTCTTCCAGGGCTGTCTAGGTGCCCTGAGACAATCATTTCATTGTTTTTTATTTTTCTTCATTATTACAGACTGAATATTCTAGTATATCCAACAATGTATGTGTCTTATGAAATCCTGATATTCTATCCTCTGATTCCTCTACCACTGAGAGTTTAAACTGAATTGTGTATTACTTATTGGGACTTCCATTTCCAGGAGTTCCACTTGATTCCTTGCCAGAACCTGTACCTCTTTATGGAAGTGGTCGTTCAACTGCCAGTTTCTGAAATTCTCTTTTTGGGGCAGTAACCCACTTCAGATCCATAGGATCAGCTTTCAGAGAGCTAAGAATTTTTTGATGCACCTCTTGTCTCATTTTATCATGTTCTGTGTTGAAATTTATAGATCTGTTGGAAATGTCTACCACTAATGTACAGAGACTTCTGCAGTAAGTGGTGTTTCTCAATTCTATGTGCCTGAGGCTTTTGGTGTGACTCAGCATGAAAGCACTGCCTCAACCTAGGCAGTGTATCAAGTGCAGTACCTCACACAGCTCTGTGAGAACAGCTACCAGTAACATCACCCAAAGAAACAACCAAGACTACTTTTACACATCTATACTCTTTAACTAAGCCAGGAAGACAGATGAATAGAAATAATGCAGGTCAACTAACGGGGAGGGGACAAAAATAATAGAAGATTAAAAATTTTTTGAGAGCAGAAAAAAGGGTTAGCTTTTAGTGATACTACGTATAGCTCAGGAAAGAGGATGTGAGGGGGAGGAAAGAAAAAAGAGTAGGAAAAGAAAAAAATATAGAATCAAACCCTAAAGCAACTTTTGTTGTAGAAAAGCATAAAGTGATAACAAACTATAGAAGCAAAAACAGCAATAACTACTCCTGTAATATGCACATATCACCTCCTGCATATACAAAAGAAACACACACACACACACACACACACACACACACACACACACGCAAGAAAAAACAAAGTGCATCCCCAGGAGGAACAAGTTTGGGCACTATGCCATCATCAAGTTCTCCCTGACCACAGAGTCATAGAAAGGATGGAGGACAACAAAACACTCGTGTTCATTGTGGATGTCAAAGCCAATAAGCACCACATCAAGCAAGCTGTAAAGAAGCTCTATGACATCGATGCTGCCAAGGTCAATACCCTAATTAGGCCTGATGGAGAGAAGAAGCCATATGTTCGACTGACTCTTGATTATGATGCATTGGATGTTGGCAACAAAATTGGGATCATCTAAACTGAGTCCAGCTGGCTAATTCTAAATATATACTCTTTTCCCCATAAAAAAAAAAGAAAGAAAAAGTATAAGCCAGGCTTGCTGGCACATCCCTGTAATCCCAGTACTAAGGAGGCTGAGACAAGAAGTTCACTGCAAGTTTGAGGCTAAGCTAGGCTGCATAGTGAGTTGAAGGACAACTTGAACTACATAGTGAGACCCTGTCTTAAAAAAAAAAAAAAAAAAACTACTATCTTCACCCCAAAAGAAAGTGCATAACCATCCTTTTGACATTATTTGTATGAGAGTTAATTCTTGGATGGTGGTTGATAAAAAACGGAATAATGAAAACCTTTTCTTTTTTAGATGACAGTTCTCCTTGATCTCTGTCCAAGTAAGAGAAGCCGTTGAGGGAGGCGGGAGGCTGATTTCCGCCCTTCTGTGGTCCTGCATGAGTGCTCCCAGAGGACTGTCCGGGACTGACCACACTCACATCTATGGACTGGAGCTTTCCCTACCTGAGTATGAGGGCACAAGGAAATCCGAGCTTCCTGCTAAATCTATCATCCACACAGTGCCTGGGGGGATGCAGAGCACAGGCCCAAGCTCTGTGCATTTCCAGACTGTGCTCTTGGAAGAAGGCACAGATGTGCAGTGTCTGTGTGTTCAGTGTTCACAGTGAACACCTTTAAGCCAATGGGGCTGAGTATGGGCATACAGAGTTTGCCTTAGGGATTTTCTTTTCCCCTTCTTCTGCTAGTCTCTGCAGCTGCACCTCAGCCTGCCTCCCACTACAAGACCCCATGGGGTCAAACTCTTTGCTTACAGCTGCATTTCTAGTTATCCATATGTCCTGCTGAGATTGTCCCAGACCAGAGTCCAAGGCTTTCCTCCCAATCTCATGGTTTTAGTTTTATGGTGTCATAATCACCTTTATCCTGGGCCTTTGTCACTGGGGAGGTGAATATTTCCTCCCTATAGTACAGTGGCAGGTAGATCTGGCAGTTACGGAAAGTGTGGGGATTTTCTGCACCCAGCCAAGGGGAGCTATCCAAGAGGCTTCCTGCTCCAATTCTGACCAAGGCCTACTCCTCCTTGTTGCACTGAGACAAGCCAAGTAAGATGGCTTTCCAACCCAATCCTGTCTATACCTATGTACAAGGATGGAAATTATCACTCTGATCTCCATTTAGTGATTTATACTCAGTCTCATACTAGCTCAGGCTATATCTCCATCCAGTAGCAGAGCCAGTAGTGCTGGCCTTGAATTTTCATCTTCCTACCTTGGTATCCTCACTAAGCAGCTGGGTTTTCAGCTGAGCATCACTGTGCTTGGTTAAGACCAGTATTTTTTTCTTGTGTCTTCTCACCCATTTATACCATTCTTGATTAGTCAGTCAGCCCATTCTGCAAATTTTCCCCCCTCTTAGGAACCATACTGGCTTTTCCATTCTTTCTTTCTTTCTTTCTTTCTTTCTTTCTTTCTTTCTTTCTTTCCTTCTGCCTATTCACACAGTGCTAGAAAGTGGAATGAAATTCTTTTCACTTTTCTCCCAAGTTTTTCAGCAACAATATGGTTCCTCATGACCTGATTCTCAGGTTTTTGTTCCACAACAAAGTTCTGACCATGTCATTATCAAGTTTACAGCATTTAAGGGCTCTCTAAAGCAACTTGAGGGCCCAGCAAGATGGCTCAGTGGTCTAAAGCTCCTGCTTAGGAAAGCTTGGGCTGCTGCAGGGACCACAATTCGATACCCGGCACCACATGCTAGGCCAGACCAGCCCTCAGGGCAGGCTGAGCTGGCCATAAAAATAAATAAATAAACAAAAAAAAGTTCTGAAACAAGAAAAAAAAATAAAATTAAAAAAATAAAGCAACTTGAGCATCCCAAATTTAAAAATCTCAAATCTTAAACTCTTCAAAATCTGACGCATTCTAAACACAAGGGGATGCCAGAAGTAGAAAAACCTATACTATGGAACTTTGTTATTGTAATAAAGTTATTAAAATAGTTTTGAAATTATCTTCAGAGTATGTGTACAGATGCATATAAAATTGTTTCATGTCCAAGATACATCATTACATTTATGCGTATAATATAGAATTCAAAATAATCAAGGTACGATACACTTCTGGCCTTAACCATTTCAGATAAAGAATAATTAACCTAACATGTGACTATTCGACTTCTTTCTATTCATTTCAATATCTCTTGTGATCTGGCCCTAGCCTCCCTGACACAATTCTCCCATAAAACTATACATAACTGGTGGCCAGCCAGATAGCTCAGTGAATTAAAGCACCTGCTTAGGCAGATACAGGGACTGGGGTTCAATCTCAAGCATGCTATGCCACCCTTGCCCCCAGGGCATGGTGAGATAGTGATAGAAATTGGGCATGGTGGCTCGCCCCTGTAATCCCAGTGCTTGGGAGGCTCAAGACAGGAGAATCACTATGACTCCAATCTATGTAGTGAGACCCTGTAGACCCTATACTCAATATATTTTTTTAAAAAAGCTATACATAATTGAACTATAGCAGGCTAGTCTCTGTTCTCCAAATGCACCCCATTTTATGTCTTTTATAATGTTGGTGTTTCTGTCTTACTTCATTTCTATTTGTTAAATTTCATCCAACTTTTAAGATGTGGACCAAATATATCCTACAAAGTATGCTTTGGTGTCCCATAAAGATAGAATTCCCTCCTCACATTATTTGTGTGCCTGATAAATCCCTATTATTTTGTTCATTATGTATTTATTTCACTTTCATTAGGGTCATTTTTACTCCCTAATTCTTATATAAAGCCCTTGGAAGCACATTTAGTATCATGATGTTTGTACTGTGAAAGTGGAGCTCAAGGCGTACAATGTTCTCAGTAGGTCTCCTCAAAATTCATATTTTAAAACCAGTGTGATGGTGGCAAGAGGTGGACTTTGAGAAGTGACAGGATCATAAAAGTAAGTCCTCATGATTTGGATTGGTACCCTCATTTAACAAGTAAAGAGCTTGAAGAGCTGCTTTTCCCTCTTTATGAGGACCCAAAAAGGAGCTCTCACCTGTGCAAAAGGGTTGCCTTGATCTTGGCCTTTCCCCTATAAGCCAGGCAGTATGCTGGTACAGTAATCACATCAGCTATGCATGTAGGGCTTCTTAATAATTCCACCATCATCTAGTAGGCCAAGGACCCTAAGACCATAGGCTTTTCTGACCAGAATTGTACCGTCACCACTTAACGTAGCACTGATTACTGTTTTAAATGAGAGTCAATGAGTCATTACTGGATGAGTTTACTTTAAATCTTTAGTAATGAGTTAGTTGATTTATTTTTGTCTTCATTGTTAGTTTTAATTTTAAAGACATTTCAAATTCACTATTTAGCCAGAATCTATAGTAATGGATGAGATGAAATTCAAGAAAGGTGTATTTTTATGTAATGCCACAGAGTTCTGTATTCACAAAATGACATCTCTGTACAAAAACAATCCAGTAGTGAAATTCATCAGTCTTTGGCTACTTTGTATAAAACCCAATACTAAAGACAGATATCTCTTTCATTATCATAAATGAAAATATATAATTCATAACTTTGCTTAAGAGTTAAGAGAAATTACCTTTACTGCTATATGCAACTGCTAATAAAACTTCTAAAATCTATGAAATATTGGTATATACATTATAAATGAGTTAATATCCCTAAAATGTTTAAAGTTTTTATTCAAAGAGATATTATTGTTTTACAGTCTTCTGACTTAAATAAACTTGATCCTCACAGGAAGAGAAAATGCAAATATCTCTCAAATTGTTCTCCTAACACATTAATAACAATATCTATTGAATTCCCCCAAGTATTACTCCATACTTTATTTTTAACAAAAAACAAAAGTCCTTGAGAGCAGATTCACTAAGATAGGTGTCTGGATTTGCTGTTTGGACATACTCCAGGCTTTCGTTTCCTCATCTGAGTGTAAACCACAGGGCTGCATAAATAACTTCTGAAAGCCCTGCCAGTTCTAATCTTTCACTATTTTACAGATATTTATAAAATGAATTTATACACTAATCAAAAGAAAGTGCCGAGACATTTTAGAAGGGATGACCACCTTCCAGCATAAATTACAGTCACCTTTCACAGACCAATTTAAAAAAAAAGAATGTACCCTTTCAATGTGCTTGCATTCTTTTACGGTTCAACAAATCCACAGGCTCACTGCTTATAGACTTAAGCAGGGTTGGTTTGTTTTTGTAAATAATGTTTTACTGGACTTGAAGCAAACCCATTCATTCAAAGCCGTCTATGGCTGCTTTTCACTATAGCTAAGTTGACAAGTTCCAAAAGAGACAATTCTGCTTTCTGAATCAAAAACCCTAAAATATTCACTACCTAGTTCATTAGAGAAAAATGTTGTCAGCCTTTGCTTTATAAGAAAACACTTGCTCTCAGATGTTATTTAAATATTAGCTTTAATATAATTAAAATATTAGCTTTTGGGGTTTTTTTTTTGCAAAAATTCTTGAAAGTAAAGATGAAGAAACATTTCAATTTTTCTGTATAAACTTGGGTGATTTTTATATCTTTTAATAATACAAGTTAAATCACAACATTGGTTTAAATTTAATCCTATTTCTGGGACACCTTTTATAATTTTTCATGTTTATAATATCGTAAAGGCACACTTGCAAATACACCTGCCTCCTGATTTCAGCAATCTGGTGAATCCTGCTTGGTAATATTTTCATTGGCCAGTAGAGGGCACGCTTGACTCAACTGTGCGCACCCTGGTAGCATACTTCATTCGGCCTGAAAAAAGTTTTGACTGCTCTGTGAAGGAAACTTGAGGGAAACATTACTAATGAATGCATTTTCTATTGTTTTATGACTAAAATAAAGAATTAGAAGGCTGTTCTACTACTATTTAACTGACAGCAATGTTTTTTTTTTCTCTGAAAAGAAAATTGTTAACTACCTCTTGCTCTCTCCTCTCAGCCCTGGCTTGAGAGACCTTGACTATTGTCAACAAGAGACTGCAGCTATTTGGCTACTGAAAACAGAATTTCTTTCTACCAAGATGATACAGCACATCTTGTGATAGTGACCACTCTTTCTCCACCTTCCCCCCTCGCACTGTTGTCTCTTTGTGCACTGATGCCATTACTATGGAAAGAGTCATTGTCCATTGTAAGAAAAAAAAAACAAAAAAGATCATTCGAAGTTCAGATTTCTGTAGTGGGTCTCTTGCCTTTTTGATCAACACAGAGACTGTCTGAGAAGTGAAACATTTCCAAGGAGAATATGCTGCCTAACTAAAGAATGCTAGGCCCCTAAAAAGAGCCTGAAAGAAACCCACCTCCCAGCAGGCTAGACAAAGGGTGCAGGTTGGGGCCTCTTCTTTGAAAGACCTGATTAATACGAGGTCCTGTTACCTGCTTTATCACTGTTTTGTTATAACTGAAAGGTTTCAGCATTCTTAATTTGTCTTGGGGATGGGAAAAGCCAAGGCAAACTTGCCTGACAAGGGTCTAAGGGAGAGGTAGATCCATTTGCCCTCCGTGAAAAATAACAGACACAAAGATGTAGGCCATTGTACAAATTCATACTGCAGGTTTTCTTCTAAAAAGCAGCTGAAAGGCAATCATTGCTTAGCTACTGATCTTGAAGAATAATCTGTAGGCTCTGGCGTTACTGAAAATAATAGTTTCCATTATGCTAAAATAAAAGGAAGAATGATTAGGGAAAGAACAGACCTAGAGAGAAAAACTTAGTCACACTTCTACCTTGTTATTATAAATCCTACTACTAAATAGTTTATTCTATAGTACATTCAGTTTTAAAATCTCTAAGAGGGGCCAGGCAGGATGGCTCAGTGGTCTAAAGCGCCTGCTTAGGAAAGCTTAGGTGGCTTCAGGGACCGCGGTTCCATCGCCGGCACCACATGCTGCGCCAGCCCTGCCCTCAGGGCAGGCTGAGCCAGCCATAAAAATAAACAAACAAACAAACAAAAGTTCTGAAACAAGAAAAAAAATAAAAATAAAAATTCTTAGCCGGGCGTGGTGGCTCACGCCTGTAATCCCAGCACTTGGGAGGCTGAGGCAGGAGGATTGGTGCGAGTTCAAGACCAGCCTGGGCTACAAAAGTGAGCTCAAGGCCAGCCTCAACTGCATAGCAAGACCCTGTCTCAAAAAAAAATTCTTTAAAAAAATCTCTAAGAATAATTGTCTCATGATGTGTATAATTTAAAAATAGTACTGAACCACTTTCATACCAACTATAAAACAAGAACATATATAACTTTTTATTCTCATTTTGATGTCAGATCCAGTGCACATTATCCTAATATTTTTCTGTTCACAGGCTGACTCTAACAAAAAAGATGACAAATGATTAGATAGATAGATAGATAGATAGATAGATAGATAGATAGATAGATATAGATAGATAGATAGATAGATAGATAGATAGATAGATAGATATTTGCCTTAGAAATTAATTATTGATGAACATATCGGCTTAGTGGTTGAATTACAGTTTGTTCTTCCACTTAAAATATTTAGTGCCTCAAATAACTTAAAAAGTCATGGGAGGCGATACCTGACTCAGCAGTGAGCTCATCTCTTACTTCTCTGGAGTTTATACTTCCCAAGACCCATTAGCTCCACCAATAGAAGCCGGCTTTCAGAATCAGCTTGCTGGATGGGTGAACCTGGATCACACACAACCAAACTTTTAAACGATTCCACTGTTTTGCTTTCTCGCACTTTAAAAAGATGATACAAATCCTCATGTCCCCAAAGCATACAGCAATTTGCTCTACTTTTCAGACCACTTGAGAAACACTTGGCAATTTCTCTGGGTCCACCAGGGAAAGCGTTAGTTCAAACAAGGGAAGCAGTCTCAATTTAAATACTGTCTCCTGAGGAAATGTTTTCTGTAAGAGTCAAAGGAAAAGGAAAATAAATAAGTGGCCAAAAACTTTCCCTAAGGAGACCACTGGCTTAGTCCAGTTCACCTAAGGAGAGCACTAGAATCTTCATGAATATGGTAATTACAGGTATGGATCTAACTTCTCTACATGGGTTTGAGTGAGAATTATAACCTCCTATGGTTTCATTTCCTTTACCAATAAACAAAAACAATAAAATCTCTCCATATTTGATGTGATTCTTGCTTTCTCCCATGTATGTAGAAGCCAGACACTATTATAAACATTTGTCACAGTTCTGAAGCTCCAAGACATAAAAAGTTAGGAATCATTGAATTGCATGTGTTGAGCTCTGCTTTCCCATAAATATTGGCTTATTTATTATAAGTCAATAAAAGCTGGTCCTGTAGCCAACTTCTTTTGCATTTCTCCAGCAGTCCCCAAGGCTGTGCTAAGGAAAGGACAAGGTCCTCCTCAGGTTTGGTTCATTAACAAGTATTTTACAAGTAGCAGGTACCAGTCAGTGCCCTTTGTAACAACAAATGATTTCATCCTAGGTGCTTAGTGCCACTTCCAAAAATGTGGCCCTGTTTCTTATTCTACCAAATAGTCTCTTCTTTATTGCTAAGTAATTCTGCTTTCATTCCTAAATTAAATACTTGGCAGTGGTTAATGTCGGGAATGCACATTAAGTACGGTGCAGGAAATCTGATGGAGAATATTCAAGGAAACAACTAAAAGTTTCATTTTAGGAGAAATACCTTCTGACTCAGCATAACCCTTGACTTCAAAGGAAGCTTTCTGTACTAAAGCCCAATCCAGAAGAGTCCAGATGGCACTCTGCAAAATCAAGCACCATTCTACATCACTTTCATGCTTTGAAGCAAGTGAGAACACAACAATCATTGCCCAACAACTGAGACATTTTTCACATGTCTTGAGAACACAGCAACATATTATATATTATTTTCTCCTTCAGAACACTGCTTGATTAATCTAAGAACTCTGACTGACAGAATTGATGATGGACAAGTGGCGTAGCAAACCTCGCTCTTTTGGTGCTGAGAGCACACCAAAGAAGCCTTCTTTCCAGTCCTGACACTTGAATTTTAGACCTATTTGTGTAGATGTTTAACTAGTTGGTTACACTAGAACTGCTCTACTATAATAGTCCAGTGTCAAAGTAAGGCACTGGTTGTGGTATCTTTCTTCATTAGGTAGGTTGCTTTGAGTACAAAACAGGATCTATCAACTTTCTAGCTGTGTAAACCTAGACAAGTTGTATAGCCTATCTCTGCCTCAGTTTCCCATTTTAAAGTCATTATAACAGCACCAGTCTCAGAAGCATGCTGTAAAAGTCATATAAATTAGCACATCTAAAACAATTAACACAGTTCCTAATGCATAGTAAGTACTAAAGAAGTGGTAGTTCTGTACATTTCAATTTTCCCAAGATATTCATAGTATTCAGAGTCATTGAACTACATTTCTTTGTTAAGAAGTAAATACACTGTTTCCTAATCTGCATTTCAAATCCTATTAGTACTCCAAGTTGAAGAAAAACAAAAATCCCTTCTTCAGTTAATTTCTGAAAATACTGCCTTTGCAATGGAAATTGAAAATGCAGAGACGTAGAAAAGACTTTGAGAGACATAAAAAAAATAAAATGAAAAATAAATAAAAATAAAGAAGATGTCTGTCCCGTACAGCACCACCCTTCAGTTCCACACTGGCTTACTCCAATTTTTTTTTCTTTCTCAATTTCAGGTTTTCTGGTTTAGGGTCTTCATTTGCTGAAATGAGATCATTACATTTTTCCCTATTAGATATGAAACATTAAGCAACAGAAAATGCAAAGGTGTGTTGGGTGAAGAGATCATCTTGGATTATGTGAGTGGATCCTAAATTCAAACACAACTCTCCTTATGTGAGAATGGCAATGAGACACTTAAGACACAAAAGCTAAACAGCAGAAGGAAAGGCAGCACCACCCCGGAAGCAGGAGGATGCGGAATGTGCCACAGGCCAAGGGATCCTGAGGGCTCCTAAAAGATGTACGCCTGGCCCCTGAGAAGGAACGTGTCCCTGCTGACAGTGAGGATTTTGACTTCTGCCTTCAGAGACTCTGAAAAAAAAAATGCTGTGGTTTTAAGACAATGAGTTTATAATCATTGTTATGGCAGGCCTAAAAAATTAACATACACAGTTTTACCACTTGCAAACTAGTTTTAATAAAAATATCACTTGCCCTGCCATGGACCAAAGTGTGGTGGGAGAAGGAATGCAAGCACATGAACATGTCCCCACAGTCTAAAGTAGTCACACATCTAGGGATGGCCTGATAGCTCAGTGGACTAAAGCGCCTATAGGCAGATGGTGGCTAGGATCTGATCCCTGACATACAGGCCACACTGAAACTACGATTGAGACTGGGCGTGGTGGCACAGGCCTATAATCCCAGCACTTGGGAGGCTGAAAACAGGATAATCGCTAGGAGTCCAATCTACATAGTGAGACCTTGTAGACCCTGTCCTAAATATAGAAAGAAAAAAAAAAAAAAAGTAGTCACACAGATAGAGCACTGCTCTATCATCAGGAACCACCTTCCTCCAGTAACTCTTTCTTACTTGGCAAGATCTCTATCTGACCTCACTCCTTTGTTTTGTTTTCTTTGTTTTGTGAAAACTAGATCTACAATCTTCACCTCTTCCATTCACTATGTAGTAAAGTAAGCATGGAATTTGCTTGGAAGGTCTGAGTTACATTGCCCTTCACTACTTGCCTATAGAAAACAATCATAGTAAAAAGAATTCTTCCAACACAAGCCAAAACTAAGTCAGTTGTCTCCCACTATCGAGACAATGTGAGCAAGACTGAAATAAACTAGGAAAACTAACACAGATTGCAGTGAAACACCTCAGGTAGTTAAAGTATTTGCTCCAGAGGTATTTATCATTGTATTTCAGTTCTCATAGAAATACACCAAATATCTTTCATAAAACCTTCCTCCTTGAGTTTTAAAAATAAATATGTTAATTTCCTCAGTAAGTCAAGCTTCCCTCAAACATTTCTCTGAACAATCATAAGTACACAGGCTATAAGAACTATGACTTTTCAAACTCACCAAAGGCACTCATGAGAGGAGCTGCTGCCTTCTCTAAAGAAAGGCCCATAAGAGGCCTCCTTTGTCAGAGTCAGCTTTCTTACCCAGTTTAGAAAAGTCGTTAGGAGATGGCACATCTGTCAAGAGGCATATCGACAGAGCCAGCTTTGATACTCTCACTTTCTTTTTGAAACTGTGTCCCTTTCTTATTCATCTCAGCAATTGACTTTACCTACACTAGCCAGTGCTCAAATTTCTCTTTCCCACTTTCAAGTAAGAATCTTCATTTGATACTATCTCGACTGGACTGAACATTTAGCTCAGAGTAGCAACCTACAAGACTTTTCAAGGGGTCTTTTACTGTAGTATTCATATTTAAATTTATTTCTACAAACTGATTCTCAAAACATCTCAAATGTTATTGGAAATTCAATACACTCATAAGAAACTTTGTTAAAAATAAGGGGGATTTACATTCCAATTTATCTTTTCTCTAGCACACTCTGGTTCACAGTCCCCAGCACTAAGAGAAAATTCTGCTAGTATTTTTCTTCAAATTGTTTAAATTATTTAAGTGAGTGAACTGGGAGAACAGGTTTTCTGCCTCTGATTTTATGTAAGGCTTGTTCTGCATATATCCCAGGTTAATTCATAGGTCCCTGTAAAAGTGCTGCGCTTACCAAAGCAGCATTGTTCTGAATCTAGGGTTAATAAGGGGGCCTCTGATATTGTGTATTCTGTTTACATATCATAGATTTTTGTAAATCATAAATGAAGGATGTAAGGAAGATTTTTGCAATAATATGAGTCCATTTTTATGGATATACAAACTTCCAGCAATTTGTTCTATTAGAATTAATCATTTTATATCTTATACAATTCATTCTACAAATATTTATTTATTTACTTATTTATTTAAGTTTTTTGTTGTTCAGACAGGATCTCACTGTGTAGTTTGTGCTGGACTTGAACTCACTGTGTAGTTCAGGTTGGCTTCAAACTCATGGTAATCCTCCTGCTTCAGCTTCAGAGTGCTGAGATTATGGTTGTGTGCCACCATGCCTGGCTGTGCTATCACTCTTTAAACAAGTATCAGATCCATTTCTAGTTGACTCAGATCTACTCGTTGGCTAAAGTAACAAAAACTACTGTCCTAAAAGAGTTTATATTCTAGGCATGGTCACACACACCCATAAACTAGCACTTGGCAGATTTGAAGCAGGAGGGTTGCTGTGAGTTCAAGGTCAGCCTGACTGCATAGTGAGGTTCTGTCTCAAAATGGAAAAAAAAAATGGAAAAAATGGAAAAAAAAAAAAATTACACTCAAATGAGTAGACTCTCGTGATGAAATCCTTTCACGCTGAGCACATTATAGGGTTTTGTTATGCAGCTTTTTTTTTTTGCAACCAGTAGAACTAGAATAACTAATAAGACATGACAACATTTTCCAGACTAAAAATCATAACATTAATATGAAATTCATATCCCAATATAAGAAAAGTACAGTTCACAGTAACTTTACTATTGAGCTGCTGTTTTTAGTAATAAAAGTCATTTTAGCACTTACCAGAGTTCACAAGTATTCAGATATTATTCTTTAATTAATGCCTGTTTTTAGCCACTAGCTGCATTTAGATGTATCCTCTACAGTACCAAGGACTTAGCATAGTAGAATAGAGTCTCCTTTATCAGAAATGTATAAGTTTAATATTTGTCTTAAGATTTTTTAAGTGAAGAGGATACTAGGGCCCGGCAGGATGGCTCAGTGGTCTAAAGTGCCTGCTTAGGAAAGCTTAGGTGGCTGCAGGGATCGCGGTTCGATCCCCAGCACCACATGCTGCTCCAGCCCTGCCCTCAGGGCAGGCTGAGCCGGCCATAAAAATAAATAAACAAACAAACAAAAGTTCTGAAACAAGAAAAAAAAATAAAATTAAATTGAAGAGGATACTGATTATTTTATCAAGCAGATACATACATATGCTTTAATTTTCAATGAGAACTATGCTCAGGAAGAAAAGTAAATAAAAGTGCCAGGACAGATAAAGAATAGTTCTTCAATGAATGGCTGTGGAATCATTGGATATCCATATGCAGAAAGATAAATTTGAATTCTTTACACCACCTACAAAAAGCAACTTCAAATGTAATATGGATCTATATGTAAGAACCGAAACTATGAAACTCTCAAAATAAAAGACTAAATGTCAGTGATCTTCAATTATGTAATGACTTTACAATGGTTGGTGAAAAGCAATAATGTACTAATAAATAGGCATCATCAAAACTCAAGAAATTTGCACTTTATATAAGATAAAAAGACAAATCATAGACTAGAAAAAAAGTATTTGAAAAATTATATCACCACTAAAGGACTTATATACAAAATATATAACGAACTTTATAACTCAATAATCAATGAGTTAAACAATCTAATTAAAAAGTGGACAAAAGGCTTGAATACTTATTTTCAAAAGAAGATAATATTTGACATTATAAGTCATTAAGTTAATCAAAATTAAAGCCACAATGAGGTCCCGCTTCACACTTACTAAAACAGCAAGAAGCCAAAAGTCAGAAAATGCCAAATATTAGTAATGAAAATAGGTTGGAAGGAATCTTTATGTTGGCAAGAATATAAAATGGTGCAATTACAGTGAGCATTTCCAACAGGTTAGCCTGGTGAATTGCTATTCTCTATCCTTTAGATTAGAATCCAGAATCATCTCAAAACTTCAGGAAGTAAAATATAAATGTCCCACCTTTCCCTACTCTACAGTCCATGAAAAGTAACACTAAATGTTTACTGAACTGTTCTCCAACCAACCTGCAACAGCTTCATAATTCTTCCAATGGAGAATAATGTCAAAACATTTCTATTCATCATCCCAGGTTATTTTGAACCCTCCCCAAGAATCACCTTCTTTTATATTACCATACTCAAATTTATTTAGATTGCATGCTGATCTTACTTGTTATTTTTAAAGCATTGTAGCTTACCCAAAGCTTGAAACTGAACCACCAAAGCTGGCCAATAACAGACATGCTATAAATGTGCTGTGTAAAATCATCTACTGCACTCAATTTTGAATTTATTTTCTTAGTCAAATATTAGTTGATATCTTAGTCAAATATAACATCAAATATCACAAAGATACTGTTATTTAAAATAGAAGAAATTAAATTTTATCATCCATGGAGTAACTCTGTATTTCCTGAGGTAATTTTTATTATTATAGAAAGTAAATATAGCTTCAGACACTATTGACTATCCAATGATGATATTGCTCAAGAAAGGTAAAGAACTGATAGAATATTTGAAAATCTTGACATTAAGTCTCCCTTTCTCCAATCTCTTTATGTAATAAAAATTATACTGTAATTCATTTTCAAAAGTTTTTTGTTCATTTGACTCAAACGATGTCAGTCTCCATTTGAAGGATATCTTTACCTTTAACAAGCTATTTCTTATCTCTACTCTCACTTGTAAAATAAAACTCAAAACTGCAATATTAACTCTCCCCTTAACTCAAGTAATGACCTCTGTGTCAAGATTATAGTTATCGCTGAATCTCACACAGATACCTCACAGGAACATATTTCTTTCATTTCATCCTCAACCTAAATAAAACCATGGCTTTGAAGTCACCTGCTGAGCTCTTTGTTTTCAACTACTTTAAATTGTGCACTATCTCCTCTACAGCTAAGTACAAAATCATGTAAGGCAGACTAAATTTCCTGGAACTATTTTAAATGGAGTTGGATTCAACAATATTGTAAGCCAAATTGACCTAATGCAATACAATACGCGGTCAGCATAATAGAAAGTGAGATAAAAGCCTTCATGAAGGATCAAATAACTAGTATCCTTCCCACTTAGTCTTCTCCTAAGATGCACTAACTACACTTGCATCTGTTGATGGCAGCAACCTTGAATTATTAAAAACAAATGATTTGTCTCCATTCAAATAATAACTCCGTTTCCCACAGAAAGCATAAGCAGGAGGCAACAACTAAATCTGAGATCTGGCTTATGGTGCCCAAATCACATATTTCAGGGCACTCCGTATCATGGGTTGCCACTTTTGTAAAATATTCTTTCTGAACAATTTGTTTTGGTGCTCTGCTTCCCTCTGGGTTGTTGATATCAGGATGACAAAATACACAATTAGGCTTCTGGATCTTAACATAGTTCTTTTGACAAGAACCAACACTGTGAACCCCTGTGTTAACACGAGCAGATGATAAAGAGGGTCAAAGAGCCCCCTAATGCTGCCAACAGTAGAGTACCATAACACAGAAATCTAAAAGCCAGCTATTTAGCCCGTGCCCCAGGGACCAGAATTTGCTTTTCTAATGCCCAATGTGCTCTCCTCTTTCTGTTTGTGCCGTGGGTACCTCACTTTCTCTCTATACAGTCGAGCAACTCATTAAAGTAAAAATGCTTTAGTCAGTGAAGCAATAAAGTTGAATAATTGATGTCCTGAGTTTTTCTCAAAGTCATTTGAAAGATCACTATTGTAAGATAGATTTACTTCTGATAAATGATCTACGTTAAAGAGTAGGTTACAAAACAACAGGGACAAGGTGGGAAATGTTACTGGCAGCAGCAGTGCAGTGGGAAGGAAATCACCTAGGAAGCAGCAAGTGCTTCGCTTCCCACGACTGCGAACTTTCATAATCGATACAATGAGGCCAGCACAGCTTTTCTGCCCGCTTTGCTACAGATGAACTCATGAATTAATTTCTTTTATAAGAAAGATAATTGTCCAATCACTCAAACTAAGTATAAGTAGCACAAAGAACTTAGAAGAAAACACTGTAACGTTGCAAAATTACAAAATACATAGTCCTACCATAAATCCATTTCAAACATAATGGAATAAATAGAAAATAAACATTTCTAACTATGGTAACATGCGTGGAATGATACAGCTCACATAAGATACTTTATGGCCAATTTCTTATTTTAGAAATACAAACTCTGCCCTTTGTTAATTTTGTAATTGTTAAATTACCTAATCTCAGCCAGGTACGTAAGTGCATAGGCTAATCTATGCAAGAAGACTAAAGCAAGAGGCAGATAGCAAGTTTGAGGTCACTTGGACAATTTACTGAGATTTTAGTCTAAAACAATCCAAAGGGATGTTGCTGTGGCTCAGTTTCAAAGAACCCTGGGATGGGGTTCCAAAGTAACACCACACACACACACACACACACACACACACACACACACATGTGCAAAGTACTTAAGGTCTGATTGCCTTCATTTTGCCAACTGTAATATTAAAATGCTACCCTCCAATGTCATTATGAGGATTGAGAGACTAAAAAAAATGGCAAAAGTTCACAGCACATTGTAAATAGTTGTTAAAGGTCGGCTTTTAAATATTCTAGTAGAAGGACCGGTCATATAGCTCAGCAACTGAGTGCTTGCTTAGAGAAGTGCAAGGGCCATGGTTCTATCCCTGGCACTGCATGCTGCACTGGCTTTGTTCTCTGATACACTGACCCAGTGATGGAGTCCAGGCATGGTAGCATGCACCTGTAATCCCAGCACTAGAGAGGCAGGAAACAGGAGGATCACTATGGGTTGGAGCTGTGTACAGACCCTGCCAAATAAATAAATAAATAAATAAATAAATAAATAAATAAATAAATAAATAAATAAATAAATAAATATTCTAGTAGAACAGAAGTGCAACATATGGCCAAGGAGCTCCAGCTCCTTGGGAGGCTGAGACCAAAAGAACTCAGAAGCATGAGACTAGTCTGAGCAACTCAGAAAAACTGTAGTAGAGCAAGTAATGAAAACCCCAAAATATTGGGGCTGGGGTGATATTTCAGCATTATGAGCACCTGCTTGGTAAGCTCAAGGACCTGGGTTTGATCTGAATACCTGCTGTGCCAACCCTGGGCCCAGCCACCAAAACTGAGCATGGTAGATCACACCACAGTAACCCCAGTGCTGGAGAGGCTGAGATAGGAGTGTCATAGCCTCAAAATACAGACATCTAGATAGCTCTATGGAAATTACAACTTAATACAATGCATGGGTATCTAAACTTTTGTTTTTCCAGGGCCACACTAATTTTTCCAGTAAGGAAGAGTTGTCTTGGTCATATCCAAAATATGTAGCATAGGATATATAACTGATGCAGTTTTTATTACAATCAATGAAATAACACAAACTCAAGTTTAATAATTGAGGAAGAAAACTTACATGTCTTGTTAATGATAGTAAATGGCCTGTCTTCACAGATACACTCCTGTAAGTATGTTGAATATGATTAGCAGTATTCACTGTGTTTTACTGGCCAAGTCGCACAAGCCCATCAACGCACACAGGTTCTTGTTAGACTGTATGGTAAATTCCAGAGGGGGAGCTGGTGCTGCATGACGCTCTCCATGACACAGACTGTGGCTTGTCATCGCATGAGCACTACATACACAAGCTCTGTGCTACTGAGCCATAAAAAGTATTATTATACAAGCGAACAATACTGTTAAAAGTTTATGATCTTGTGGGCTGTCAAAGATCAAGCTATAGGGCCAGCAAAATAGCTCAGGACATTAAAGCACCTGCAAGCAGGCTCAAGGGCCAGGGGTTTGATCCCCAGGCCTGTTGTGCCAACCCCACCTGTGGTGCATTCTGAGATGGCAATTGAGACTGGGCATGGTGGTACATGCCTATAATCCCAGATCTTGGGAGGCTGTAAACAGGCAGATCACTATGAGTCCAGTCTAGTAGTGACACCCTGAACACGCTGTAGATCCTGCCCCTCCCTCACAAAAACCAATCTGTGGGGCACTATTGGCTGTGGTCTGTGGCCAAGCCATGCGCTGTACACACCTTTATAGAAGCACATAGACTTGCAGAGTAAAGAGAGAAATACACAATTTATAATAATTTTTTGATAAATAGATATGTTTGATGGAGAAAATTTTAACAAGTTTTCTGAGGAAAGTAAGGAAAGGAAGAGATAAAGATAAGAACTGAGAACTACTAAAAGGTCAGGCCATACCAGCATGAAGTCAGAGTTTAACCTGATTGGCATGATTAATCCTTAGAATCAGAAAATCTTTCTCTGGTATAAACTACTTCACTGTCTCAATATAGAGGTTGAGCTAGAAATTATCTGGAGCCTTTCTGGAACTATTTTATGATTTTATGATATTTTTAATACAAATTCATGTCCCAGTCATACACTTAGAAAGGCTCATGACATAACTTCTTTCTTTTGGAGGCTTCACTCAAATTGATGTCCTCTATTATCTTGATAAATTATGCCACTTCCTATATAATGGCTTAAATAAATACAACAGAACTGCATTTAACTATTCTTTTTCTATTTTTACATTTTATCAGCCAAGTCCTGCTGAACAGATATCTATAAATTCCAAAGTATACTTTTGATTTTTCTACATCAAATCTTCCTAACTTCCAGTTCAACTTAAATTTTGTTTATCAGTATGTACTAAAGCTTCATCTTCCAAATATGAGTAGGCGTGTTTCTAGATAATAACCAAAAATAAAAAAAACTAAGAAAAAGTTTACAAAAGGAATAAGTATGCACTACAGACCTATTATATAATATCAAACAGTCACACATATTACAAAAGCATGAATAGCATATGATTACATTTATACGAAATTCTACCAAAGTAAAAATTGTTATTTTCAGAGCAATTTAATAGTTGCATTGAGTCAGGGTTCAGGCATGAAGATCAATTATAATATGAATGTATTTTAGGTTAAAGGAGCTACGTCATATCTTAATTACATGGTTGGTGACATGACTATATGTAGTTACAAGATCTATTAAAATGCTGTTGTTAAAAATGGATGGAGGGGCCCAGCGGGATGGCTCAGTGGTCTACAGCACCTGCTTGGGAAAGCTTAGGCGGCTTAAGGGACCGCGGTTCGATCCTCGGCACCACATGCTGCGCCAGCCCTGCCCTCTAGGCGGGCTGAGCCGGCCATAAAAATGAGTGAATAAACAAACAAAGGTTCTGAAACAATAAATAAATAAATGAATAAATAAATAAATAAATAAATAAATAAATTTATTTTTAAAAAATGGGTGGAAATTTATTTCATGTGATAATATTAAAAATAAGTTCAAAAAATACATACTGATTGATTCATCTTCACCCTTATGACTTAGCATTGGAGATACAAATATATGTAAGCACTTTAGGGGAAAATATGTAGCACACTGAGGAAAGAAATAAAGCATATCAGGAGACCACAATGTAGTCAGGAATGGAGACATGCAAACTTTGTAACTACAACACTAAACACAGTTATGGGAGACAGGAAAATCTCTTAAGCAGATAAAGTTAAGGAAAAAAGAGAACCATATAAACTCTCCTGAAATACATATGAAAATCCAGCATAGAAAACTGCAGTGAACACTTGGCAGTTGACTCTATTTCCAAATTTATCAATGGCAAGTAGCAATATGGCATGAGCTTAGTCTGGGCCATCTAGGAAAATAAACAAATAAAGGCCATCTTGCACTAGCAGATAAATACAGGGTGGAATGGTGAGAAAATTTGGATCAGATGACTTGAGAATTAGTAACATTGTGAGATACTAGGTGACTGCTGCCCCCAGTACTCAATCATTTGCTGACCTAAAGATATGCTCTAAGCCAGATGGTGACTGAGTATGAACAGAAGTAGCAGTTTTACACCTACGGGTGTCTTTTTCACTACCCTAGTTCTCACATAATTGGCCTGGAGTGGAGCATGATCATCAGTACTTCTTAAAAGCTCATAGAACATTTGAATGTGCAACTCCAGAGAAAAGGCTTTACTCTATTCTCCCTGTCACTACATCCACTTTAGCCAAGATAGCCAGATCTACTTGCTGGAGTCAGAACTCAAGTAGATGTCACGTCACCAGACTGTTGTGCCAGTAAATGTCTCCACATTGCAGATTCAATGTCTTACTTTAAAAACGCTTCCCTTCTCTAAGTATCATATGACCAGTGGCTAACAAGACAAATTAGACTTATCTCTTCTTGGCTTATTAATCTATGCATTTGTTCTCTTGATTCATGAAGGTCTTTGAGAGAGCAATTTCCTTTTCACATTGTGAGAGCAAGTGTGAAATTAAAAACAACTCTAGCTTACACATTGCATGAAAATTGATACCCAGTCAGTCAAAAGCGGAGCCATATTCTCTATGCCCCTTAAATAAAATAGGAATGAGAACAAGGGTGATCAAAATTAGATTTCCAGCTGCTTTGGCTCACACTGCTATTTCTGTCTGTTGTGGTTTCCCACACACTCCCTTTCAAAGTTGACTCGGAAGAGTAAACCAAGCAGACCCACTACAGCCCATCTGATCCCTGCAACAAGAGCCTTTCTTATATTTCTTTTGCCTAACCTATCAATTGTGAAGATGCATCATACAATAGAAATTTAGACCAGAACTTTGGAGTCATTTAGACATGTGTTCAAATATGACTACTTAACATTAGTAGCACCTATGACTTAAGAGTTAGCAGTCAAAATTCCCAGATGTATTGAGCATATTTTCCATATAAATGGAAACATATATGTATTTCCTATATATATAAATGAATCTATATGAATATATATATATATATATATATATCCTTTTTCTATAGAAATTGCTGTATGTTTATATAGAGAAATATAAGGCAGGTATGGCGGTGTATGTTTGTACTCTTAGCTATTTGAAATGAGGCAGAAGAATTGCAAATTCAAGTCTATCTTGGACAACTTCATGAAAGATTGACTCACAAAAAAGGCCTGGAGGTGTGATTCGGTGGTAGATGAGATCAACACCCAAGACTCAGTACAAACATTATGATATATACATATATGGCTCATAGACATAGAAATTTGTATATGCATAGTGCCTCACAAACTGGCACTCAATAATGGTGTTTCATTTTAAAACACTTTTGGGAGTGAGATCATCCAGGGCCCACTAGAAACTCATTCAACCCAAAAACCAGGCCTGGAGTGTGAGTGGGCCCACCTTGGGTCCACCAGAAACTCATTTGACCCAGTAACAAGGCACAGCATGTGAGTGGAATTCCATCCATCAGGAAGGCCCAATGTGGAAAATTGCCACAGAACTCCCTACAAAGAGGCTAGAGACAAAATACTCTCAGGCCCCAAGCCCACCCACAACAAATGCAGAAGACAATGGCGTAGAGGAAATTAGAAATCACACACCTGAAATCTCTGAAATAATATCATCTGAAGTAAAGAAACAACTGCAGAAATGTATAGAGGAAATCAGATCAGAAATAATTTGTAAAGAAATGATAACTATAATGAAAGAAGTACTCAATGCTTCTAAAGAAGACACTGATTTAAAAAAAAGAAAATAGAGAAATGATGAAATCCTTGAATGAGCAATATGCAAAAGAAATAAAATGTATAAACTGATTCAAAGGGATATACAGAAACTTAAAACTTCAATCACAAGCTGGCAAAACAGTTTCAATGAAAGTGAAAATAGACCTTCACATCTTAAAGACACCATTGCAGTTAGTGAAAAGGTAAGAAAAGATCTCTTAAAAACAACCAAGATGCAGGAAAAAAATAATTCAACAGCTGTAAGACGATGCAAAGATGAACAACATAAGACTAATGGGCATCAGTGAGAAAGGAGTAAACACAAATGATATAAAACAAATATGGGCAGAAGTAATAGCAGAAAACTTCCCAAATATGGAGAAACAATTTGACATTCAGGTAACCAAAGCATATAGAACTCCGAATAACATCAACCCAATTAAAACCACACCCAGACATGTAATAATCAATATCTCAGAAATTCAGCACAGGAACAGTGCACTAAAAGCCACCACACAAAAGAAACAGATCACATTTAAAGGAAAACTAATCAGAATAATGGCAGATTTCTCTTTACAAACCATCAGGTCAAAAAGTGCATGGAGCAAAATTCTTCAAGTCTTTCAAGAAAACGAATTCCAACCCAGACTGATATACCCTGCAAAACTCTCTTTGAAGTACAATGGAGAAATGAGATATTTTCAGGACAAAGAACAACGAAAGAATTTCATGATGGCAAATCCAACCCTACACAGT
Source organism: Myocastor coypus (assembly GCA_004027025.1). Classification (NCBI taxonomy): domain Eukaryota; kingdom Metazoa; phylum Chordata; class Mammalia; order Rodentia; family Myocastoridae; genus Myocastor; species Myocastor coypus. The sequence continues at coordinate 17,673 of PVJA010002994.1, read as the reverse complement.
TTACTAAAAGATACTCCAGAAAGGGATCAAAGAGACCATAACTCCATGAAGGAGAATGGAAAGAACCCACCAAATAGGGCAAACAATTAAACACAGGAGAAAAAGAGGTGTACCACAGCAGTCCTTCAACTATTCTTTCGTATACAGCGGCAAAATATTTCCATTAGCATATTCCTCAAGTGGACTTCTCTTGCACCCTATGGGTCATTATTATGTCTGGGTCTACAGGGTAGATATCAAGGAAATAGCGGTAGTTCAGTCCCACAACTGACACCTGGCCACTAGTAAGCATCATGGACACTGTCCATGTACACACACAGTAAAACTTTGTGTAATATCCTATCCCCAAACAGTTAGAAGTTCTGGTCATATATTTGCCATTCCAGTATCTACGTTCTGTTTTATTCTTAGTAATTACTTACTACCATGAAAACTTTTTCTTCTTTCATATTTTTGTATATATTAACCTATTCAAATTCTAAGGAAGTACTCTGAGTTGATTACAGATTTGGACATATAATACACAACATTCTGGCCTCTAAGTTGGACTCATGACTTTATTTGAATTTTGAAATACTTTTTTGAAATATTTAATTTAATTAAGTAATTGTTATGGTTTATATCTAGTTGTCCCCCCAAAGCCTCATGTAGTCACTGGTCAGGGACTTCTAGAGTTTGAGACTTGATCCATGATCCCTGGGATTATGGGTTTTAGTACTGATGGGATTATGGGTTGAAGTACTTCTGGGATTATGGGTGTAGCCTAAGGTGGGGGCTAAGGCAGAGAGCCTGAATGTAATATAAAGAGAGACAGAGAGACACAAATTGCTCTCTGCTGCCCTGTTTGGTTGGCTACTTCTGCCACCATTTTGTTGCTGTTCTGCCGCCATGAACTCGATGCTCTCTGCTCTGTTCCATTCAGCCTTGGGCCAGCTGAATATGGACTGAAACCTCCACAAACTGTGAGATAAATAAACCTTTCCTTCCTTCATCTTGAGTGTCTGGTATTTGTCCCAGCAACGAGTAAAAAGTAAGTAAGACAGTAATTAATATTTAATTAATTTTCTGAATATTGTTTAATTATAATTTTTATGATTCATACTGTATCTTTGACTTAAAATCTACTTATAAGACATGGTATGATATTTTCTCCTACTATTAGAAACTTGAAAAAAGAAAAAAAAGAGAGAGTTAGGATAGATATATAGCTACTTTCTCTTAGCTCATTGAGAATAAAAGTTTGTACTAATATTGTTCAGACAAGATATCAGGTCTGCATCTTGTCCTCTGAATAACTACTGTGAAGACAACAATATGCATGGTATTAATTATTGTAACCATCCTACTAACTTGTTTTGCAACTACTGCATTGCTATTTTATCTTTTTTCTCATTAAAATGAATAAAAAACACTTTTGTAAAATACTACTAATTTGATTCTCTCTTTAAGAAAAAGCAGTGTCCTAAGTATTTCTTAGCACCCATTTACTTGCACTTAATATTACTGAATAAATTGTTCTGGATTTCATGAGAATAATTTTTTTGCAAAACTCTTTAAAGTAGCAAGTGGTGGGCAGTGCATGACAATTCAATTAAACTTTTCTTTTTTTCAGAGCAAAAGCTATTCCAGTATTTCACTGACCCCAGGGTGTAATTTTCTCAGAGCTCTATAATTTCTATCAAAAGAAGTTTATCTTGCAATTAGATATGGGGAACAACACTACATGAATGTTTTTACAGTGCGGACAATCTGTGTGTTCTGAACGTAGGTCATTGGTTGAAGATGACTAAGAACAACTATGTCTTCTAAGCTAGGATGCTCAATTGCCCTATAGAAACTTAGAAGCGTCTTACCTTAGGAGATTTTCTTGTACAGCAAACTAAGTGGTCTGGAGATTTTCCCTCCCTCCCTTCATGGAGACTTGTGTGTTGAGATTCCATACTGAAGTTCTCTCTGCTCTGTCCCCCCAAAGAGCAGTTCCAGCAATATAAACTACTGCACATACAAGGTAACATCAGGTCTCCTTGGGTTGTCCCATAGAAATTCAAATTCCGTCTAAGATAGAACTCAAATTCTATCTAAGATAGAATTCAAATTATATCTAAGATGCCCATGATCAGTAAGTGATCTCATCTCTCAGCTATAGGTCTACTTCTTGTCTGCATATTTACATATACAAAATATATATTTACATATTTACATATATGAAATGCATGTGGTTATATATTATAAAATAAACGAAAATTATTTATACTAAAGTATATGCACAACACTTTGTTAAAGATATCATGTTGTACAATATAATTCCACTCCTGAACCTCTTCTCATCTTTTCTGCAGCACAATTATGTAGCAAGAGTATTTTCACAGCACAATATTGGCTTCCTTTAAGCCAATCATTAGATCCCTTAATATTTTGTTATTTGGTTCAGGAATATTGTCTTAAATCATTAATATCAGAGGTTTCTCTGGAAATAGAAGGTGGTACAAGAACAGATCAATGATCCACTTAAATTTAAGGGGGAAATTTTTCCTACCTATTAAGAAAGCTACAGGGCTGGCAAGATAGCTCAGTGGTCTAAAGCACCTGCTTAGTCAAGCTTAGGCAACCGCCGGGACTGTGGTTCAATCCCCGGTACCACATGCTGCGCCAGCCCCACCCCCAGAGCAGGCTAAGCCAGCCATAACATAGAAAGAAAGAAAGAAAGAAAGAAAGAAAGAAAGAAAGAAAGAAAGAAAGAAAGAAAGATAGATAGATAGATAGATAGATAGATAGATAGATAGATAGATAGATAGATGCCAGGCGTGGTGGGGCACACCTGTAATCCCAGCACTCGGGAGGCTGAGGCAGGAGGATCGATGTGAGTTCGAGACCAGCCTGGGTTACAAAAGTGACCTCAAGGCCAGCCTGAACTGCACAGCAAGACCCTGTCTGAAAAAGACAAAAAAAAAAAAAAAAGAAAGAAAGAAAATCAATGCCCTAAAGAAAGATCCATGATTTCTCACATTAAGTGCAAGAAATATTTTAGGCCAATGACAACTTAAAACTACAATGTACGACCTTACAACTTACAATTGGTAACTCTTTCCTTAAGGAAAACGGTCTAGAAAGGACTTCAGAGAAATAGTCCTGAGTTCTTGAATTATTGTTTCTCGGGTTAAGCCTACCATAATACTGAACTTTTCATTTTGATCGCTATTTAATTTAATCACAGTGCTATTCTCAATTTAAATTTTGTGCTATGTGCAACTAATAGATACACACTATGGTATCTATGGACAATTACTTCTGAGGCTCTCTTTGACTAAGGCAGCATATGTGCTATGTGAGTCTGTCTTGTTGAGACAAGCTTATCTGAAGAAGAAAATAATTACACTAAATAGGTGAAAACAGATAAATGAACAGGAAACCATGAGGCATCTATAAAAATAATTATAATAAGTAATTGGATAAATAAATAAAAAGCCATATACATGTATCAATGGCTACCCAGAAATCATCTATCAAATCAAAGGTATCTTTTTACTTTGAGGGGAAAAAATTGATCTTTTCCTAATAGAAGCTATTTGTAAATGTTTCACACATTCAGATTTCAAATCATTGTTTGTACTTCTGTAATTCAATGTCCTGTACAAAAAAAGGCAGGAAATAGTTAAATTCATGAAAATGTCTTTATAAATAGAATAAGTAGGTTGTAAGCAACAGGTGTGAGAAGATAAAAGAACCTGTGATGTTGAGCTGACCTTTGATAGCAAGTAGGTCACATTCAAGTGGCTTTAAAAGTATTAATTCAGGATGAATAGGAGGGCAGAATTCTGATTAAAACTGTCCATAAGAAAAATATTGAGTGGTTATGGGCTGTTGCTACTAAGGAATTCTTTTGTGTCTGTATAGTTTTTTAATGATGTTTTATTCCATGTATTATAAGTACTTTGAAAATGTAGAACTTAAGTAGCAATGTAGGATGTGTGTCAAAAAGAAAATTGGAGTAAGTTGAGAGGAAGATTTGGAGGATGATGGGGATCTAGAAATTATGTCTTGTAAAGAACAGTAAGTGAAACAAGTACATAAATGAATGTGTCCCTGTTATATGGACCATACTGAATAGCAAAAAATCAGACTTATATTTTCCAGTATGTTAGCCACTAACAACATGTGGATACTGACATTTCAATTTTTAAAATTAAAATCAAATTTAATGAAGAAGTCAGTTTTCAGTCTTGTTACTCACATATCAAGTACCTAGTAGACACATATGGTTCATGGTCACTATGGTAGGAACACATATTACAGATTAGATAATATTTCCATGTTTCGTGCATCTTCTATTGGCACCTGTTATTAGTTTAAATGATTATAATCCATAAGATTATCATCATTATAAGAATAATGTCTTTATAAATGATACAATGCTACTAATTGAATTCTGAGTAAATATCCACATGCATACAAAACCCCTGAATACTCAGTAGATTAAAACAAAAAGGAGTCATTATTTTTTCATGGTTTTGTCATTTAGTTGTCACTTCTTTTGCTGATTCATTCTTTGAGTAACATTTGGCTGGAGAATAGACCGGAACTTCCTCTCCCTTTAGTCTTTCATCCTCAAAGACTAGAACAAGCTCCCTCATTGGTGAGCAGCAGAGCTCCAAAGGGGTCAGCCACAGTTCAAGAGTGCTTATCAAGTCTTTGCTTTATTTACTGATATCTGACTGAACAGGTAAATCACAAAGCCAAGCTGTACTCAGCAGGGAGAAATTACAGAAGGTATATATAGCTAAGGGAAGGGGAGGGGAGGGGAGGGGCCAAAGAGAAGAGGGAAGGGAGGGGAGGGAGGAAGAGAAAAGGCAAAGGAGGGGGATGGGAGAGGGGAGAAAAAGGGGAGGGGAGGAGAGATGGGAGAGAGAGGGTCGGGGGAAGGCAGAAAAAAAAAAGCAACAAAAAGAACTTTTCCTTCCCCAAACTTTAGCCAGGCTTCTCTGAGCCCCCTTTATCTAAGGTATCAATACTAACCTTACCTTTATAAGAATCTGGTTAAGTCAGTTAGGAAGCATTCTTCAACCCTTAATCTTTTTTTTAAGAAAATACAAAATAATAATAAGAGAAAAGAATATTAGAAACAATACAGAATTTCACTAAATGAAATAGTACAAATTTAACTGTTTGTTGTACTGCAGTGTTGTCTTCAAATTAGTCGTTTATATTATCAGATATATGCATGCAAAATTGGATAAAAGAAAGAAAAAAATGGTAAGAAATTTTAAAAAAGAGAAAAAAAACTTTAGGCAGTAACAGCTCTTTTCCAAAGACCAGCAGAAATCAGTGATCAACTTCCTTCACCCTTGTATCTAAGTCCTTTGACTTCACCAGAAACCTTATTTTGGCAGTTCATCATGAATTGTCCCTTTGCTTGATAAATGTTCTTAGTAATAGCCTATTTATTGACACCCTCACCCTACTTTTTACCTATAACTGCTCGCTTGTCCTATTTGCTTTCAAAGTCTTTTTTTGGGGGGGGATAAGACCCAATAATATAGTATATTGTTTAATATTTGAAGAGAATACTGATTGTTGGAAAGCAATTTGTTTTACACTCATTTTGGATATACTGCCAAAATAAAACATACAATAAAAGGCTAAATGTGACCCATAATTGAAGGCACTTTATAACATTTGAATAAGTGCTTACTAGTCAATGAGAATACTATTTAGAGTTCTTAAAAAATTACATTTAATGTTCTTAAAACTATTTATAATTCCTTCAAATATAAAGACCTTCCCTTACCTTCAAGAAATGTGTTGAGCACTTTCAGAGGAAGTGATGCATGTGGGATATATCTCAGTTACACACGGGAAGAGACAAGGGAGTAGTTGGGAAATAGATGAAAACTACTACATACAACATTTACTGTATTAATTATTGTTCATCTACTCACCTGTTTTAAAACTCTGTTTTATTGTTTTATTTGTCCCTTTAAGATGAAAGAAAGAAAATAAATATTGTCAAAGATAATAATTGTTAAAGTTCAGTTAGTAATGTTTCAGATTTATTGTACTATTTCTTCACTTTTCATAAAAGTTTAAAATATACTAATAGCATTGAGCTTTATAGTTCAAACTATCAGTTTAAAGAACAGAGCCTCAATTTATTTATTTATTTATTATTTTTTATTTTTTGCAGGACTGGGGTTCAAACTCACAACCTTTCACTTGCCCAGCAGGCGCTTGTGCCTTGGAGCTATCTCCCCAGCCCAAGAGCCTCAATTTAAATTGATCCAGGAAGAAGATTACAAAAAAATTTCCAAAATGGCATCATTCATCATAACAGAAATGTGTAGTTGGCCGTCCACAATTTCCATCTCTATATGTATTTTCTTTCTTTCTTTCTTTCTTTCCTTTTCTTTCTTTCTTTCTTTCTTTCTTTCTTTCGTCTTTCTTTCTTTCTTTTCTTTTTCCTTCAGCAGTGGTTCTCAACCTTTCTAATGCCATGACCCCACAATACAGTTCCTCATGTTGTGGTGAGCCCAAACCAAAAAATAATTTTGGTGGCTACTTCAAAACTATAATTTTGCTACAGTTATGATTCAGAATGGCTTTAGGCAACCCCTGTGTTTTGATCATTCGACCCCCGCTGGGGTGGCGACCCACAGGTTGAGAACCGCTGGTCTATAGAGTCTCACTACTTAAGTTGCGCTCTAGTGATTGTCTTGTTTTCAGCCTCCCAAGTACTGGTACTAGAGGGAGAGGCCACCATGTCCAGTCTCAATTGCCATTTCAACACACCCCAGGGGTGGGGCCAGTATGTATATGTATCTTCTTATCCACAAAGATTATATTCTTTTCCACAAATGTTCTGCTTCTATGTTAATTGATAGAAGCATTTTAATTATTAGCATTACTACTCTGTTAGGAAATTTCAAAATGTGTTAATTATAGTCCAGGTTTATATTATGCTTTCTATGGACTAACTTGCTTTAGTCTTGAGGTATTTTTGGTAGTAGATTGGAAGATTTTCTCTGGATTTATAGGATAAGGGAAAAGAAAAGTGAGGCCTGAGCAGTAAGAAAACTGGGGTTGTTACCAATTGAGGTGGGGAGACAGACTTGTCCCAGTTAGTCAGGTGTACCATGTCCCTTGGGATAATATTACAGAACTTTTATCAATAATTTTAACTGGGTTAATGAACTTGCCTGAGATCACTGAACTAATAGAGAGAAAACTGGAAATTTTCACCCATTCTTCTATCTAAAATCTGTACTTTTATCCTCTCTTCTATATTTTCCTTCCTAGAAAGTGCAAAACAATATTAAAGTATCACATTTCTTGCAAATTATCATCTAAACAAAAACACATCCACCATTATAGTAGTAGCTACCTTGGACTGAATTTCTAAAAAGTAACTAAAAAATCAGTCAAGAAAACAATTTCATAAAATTCACTACAATGTGCCCCAAAGGCCCAACAAGAAATAAAAGTTTAACATCAGGCTAGTTCTAGTTTTACAGCTTTCATCATTTTAGTCTCAGACTATTATTCCCAACTTTAAGTAGCTTATGCAGTTTATCTTCATAGGTCAGACCAAGAAGTCAGCAATTATTTGGAAAAAACCTGCCCGTTGTGTTCTCTGACATTTTATATTGGCAAGAAATGATTTATGCAACTATTTGGTGTAATCCTTACATTCCTGTTGGTATAAGCTGAAGAAAAGAAAAAATCATTTGATGGTCATGTTCCATACTGTGAAATTGGACAAAATACCATTTCACTGCAATCCTTTCTTACTGCTAAAATATAAGGCTGCTGTGGGGCCTACAACTAAAGGATAGTGAGGAAATAATTCTCTTGCAGTGAACAAGAAGCTTGAGATTGGGATACATTTTCATTCCTTCTCCATTTTACTCACCAAGATTCAATTTCTCCTTGAAATAGTACTTTCTTCTAAAACCAACATAAATACATGGTACTGCTAAGATTTTCATTTAAAGTTATCGAGAACCAAAATGAAGCCGTAACTTTAAAATTCCTATCCCTTGTTTATTCATAATGGTAGTTGTGATTAATTTTGTCTCTTTCTAATTAACTTTGACTTGCCAATTTAAAAAAATTAATTTTCAAAAAATAAAACCATATTACTCTTTTTAAAGTTTACTTCATGTTTGCTTACTAGTTTGTAAAAAGCTAAATCAAAGCAAACATCTGTAAGAGAGATTAGAAATTTTAGGAGTGAAAATGTTATTATTGTCATTCGAAGATTACTTTTATCTTCTCCCATCTAAAATGTTACAAGGTACTAAAAGTCCTTCATATATCAAGCCACTTAGCACAGGCCATGCAGAAGACCCAGGTGGAGCTCAGTCTTCTAACAACCTATCATGCCTATGAACTTAGTGGGTTTAGTAGGCGAGTTCTCTGGAAGACTATATAAACAGACCATATATGACAGAGACCGACAGACAGACAGACAGACAGACAGACAGACAGACAGATCATTAGGAATTATCCAACATGATTGTGAGAGTTAGTAAATCTACATTCTGTAGGACAGCCAGCAAGGTGGAGATCCAAGGGAAAATATGCTGCAGCTTATGTTTGGAGACAGAATTCCCTCTTCTTGTATCCCAATCTTTCCTCCTATGGCCTTCAGCTGATTGATGAGACCCACCCCTCTGCAAAGGGCTAACTGCTTTTCTTAAAATCTATTGATTTAAATGTTAATCTCAGTTTGACATGTAAGACCCAAAAGGAGAGAGGAATCCTTCACTTTAAGGATAAAGAAGCAAAAGAAGAGTTAATGGATTTTAGTTTCGATAAAAATTTAGTTAATATTAACTACATCAATGGATATTAAAGTGTGCTGAATAGACCACAAATATCTCCACCATAGAATCTTGCCTTATACCTTTCTAGAACTAATGAGTGAGAAATATAGGGACAGATGCCAGAAATATGAGTATTTCTTCTAAAGTCCAAAAAAGAATGAAATGGATAACCACAACACTACAGAATTCATACTCTTCTACTTGCCTTGTATTATAGTTTCTATCTAGGTGTCCCCTCAAAGCCTCATGTAATCACTTGGGTTGACTTCTAGAGCTCATGATTAATTCATGATCTATGCTGTGACTAGAGATGTGAGTGATACACGTGCCCTGGGGTAGGTAGCCTGAAAACAACATAAGGAAAGGAGAGAGGCTTGCCTCTGCCATTGCTGCCACTGCTCCCCCAACTTTTCTCTCTTGATTTTTGCTGTTTTCTGCTGCCACGAGCTGCTGCCATCTGCCATGTGCCAATCTGCCATGGAGTCAGCCAAGTATAAAATGAAACCTCCAGAAACTGTGAGCTAAATAAATCTCTTTTTTAAAATTTAATTTTGGGTATCAGATATTTTGTCCCAGCAATAAGTGAAAAGTAAGTAAGACACCTAGGAAGAGATACTTTATTTTTATATCACTGTAGGGACCCATTGATCTTACTGTGAATGGTTCAACCCCAGGGAGACACAGCGGTAGGAATAAGAAAGATAGACAAAACAAAAAGTTGGGCTAGGTGTTTGCCAGTCTGCTTGATGGGTCAGACTGACTCAATGCACACAGAAACAATCCTTTGTTTATACTTCTATAAAGTTTGCATTCCATGACAACAGGCTACCCAGCAACCAATAGCTGGCCTGAACCAGACAGGATGTTTTTCTCAATAGGATGTTTTGCTCAGCACTGGGCTAGCTTTCTGCTCCAGACAGGAAGGTCCAGTCCCATCTACACACACTTGATTGAATTCCTGTCTTCCTGTGGCTCCTAACATAACACTACTTGGTTAATACCCCTAAACATAATTTTCCATTCACCAAAATCACTATGGAATATCCACTTTGTGCCAATCTCTGTTATTATTAAATATCTGGACTAAAAAGAAGTAAATTTGGTACAGTAAAGTAAAGCTGATAAAGAGCTGAAACAGTAAAGACTGAATTTTATTTGCCACATTAAGGTTTGTTTGCCTGTTTGCTGGTTGGTTGGACATGAATGATACTGAACTCTTTGTGGTACACACCTATAATCTGAACACTTGAAAGATTGAAAGCAAGAAAATCTCAAGTTTGAGGCCTATCTGAGCAGCATAACAAGACCTTGTCTCAAAACAAGTCTGAAAAGAAGTTCAAGTATTAAAAAGTAACTCTAGAAGGGCATGGTGGCACGTGCCTGTAATCCCAGCTCTTGTGAGGCTGAGGCAGGAGGATCAGTGTGAGTTCAAGACCAGCCTGGGCTACAAAAGTGAGGTCAAGGCCAGCCTGAACTGCATAGAGAGACCCTGTCTCAAAAAGATACATACATACATACATACATATATACATGCATACATACATACATACATACATAGTAACTCTAAAAGTAATATGAAGTATTATAGCTATAAAGTGATATATTTACAAAGCACTAAGAGAATAAAATATTCCAAACAAGGTACAGAAGAGAAAGTTGACTCCAAAAATAGAATCAACTGAATAGATTAGACAACATGAAGAAGAACGCACTAAAAGAAGAGTAAAGGCATGCATCACACACATGCACACATACATAAACACACACATACACTAACACAGGAGAGAGAGAGAGACAGAGAGAGAGAGAGAGAGAGAGAGAGAAAGACAGAACAGACAGAGAGACAGAGAGAGAGTATCAAATGCCAAATTTAAGGAGGAAGATAATTTGGAGAGAAATGAAAGTGAAAGTTAACTCTCAGTGTAGGTAGTAGATTTGAAGTTTTCGGGTAGAGAAGTTTCATTAAAGATGAAATTACACATTTTATCACACATAACTATAATTTCAACCAAGCATGTGGAGGAAGAAAGACCACAATTTTCCTAAATAGTATAAGTGTTAAAGCTTATTTACAGGCCAGATGTGGAAGAGTATATCTGTAATCCAACCACTTTGGAGTCTAAGGCAGGAAGATTACAAATTTAAAGTTAGCCTGAGCTACATATTGAATTGAAGCCCTGCTAGAACTACATAGGGAGATCCTTTAAATAAATAAATAAATAAATAAATAAATAAATAAATAAATAAATAAATAAATAAATAGCTTATTTACTATATCTAGTGCAAATTTAAGTAAAGACTGACAAGATGTAAAAATTTGACAATGTATTTTTGGCTAAAGCAAATGCATACATATAGTGTTGTTGTGTGGGATAGTGAATATACCGAAGGAGACAAAGATTCCATTCTTGAAATGAAAGCAAGAAAACTTCCAATCTTGAAATGAAAGCAAGAAAATAACGAGGATCAAGGCAGAACAGGATAGAAGACCAACAATTCCAGGAAAAACAGGTAAAGAGGAGCCAATAAAGGAGGCTTTAAAGAACCCCCATGGATCTTAGAAATAGCAGAATACCAAAAGAAGAGAGCATTTGCCTCGTACCGGATGGTCACTGGCAAAGCCCAGGTGCAAACCACTGGAGCAGACTCAAGAACATGGAGAGAGGAAATTCATTCAAGCCCTCAAATTGCTTTCATCCTCATCTGCTCTCCTGGCATAATGAGAAAAGTGGGCTAACCCCTCTCTCTGAGCTCCAAAATTCCAGGCAGAAGTTGAATGATTTTGAAGTAGATCTCTGTTGATGTTTTTATTTCAAATTATACTTATTTACTAGCTGATGCAAAAACAAAATGAAACATAAGAATTATGTATCTTAATAAGATGACATACAGTGGTATACCTATGCATCCTGTGATGGTTAGGTCAAGCATATATATCTCATCAACATTTACCATGTCTTTAGAATAAAATCTTTTTTAAATCCTCTTCTAGCATTGAAATGTACAGTGTTATTACCTACATCATCCTACTGTGTAACTGCATAACTGAACTTCTGATAAGTAATTATAACTTAGTACCCATCTGTCAGTCTTGCTCTCTCCGCTCTTCCCTCTACTCAGCTAACACATTTAACAAGAACATATAAAACATTAACTTCATTGTTTGAGGAAGTAGCCTCCATAAATACTCTTCTCTCATTTCTATGAGTTAATAGATTTTCCTATATTCCTTCTAAAACCATCTTCTCTCTTCTTCCTAGAGTTTTGTTTTTGTTTTGCCTCTTTCCATGAAATTTATAACACTATGGTGAATACATGGTAGGAGGCAGCTCAGATTCTTTCCCCGTCACCTGCCTCCTGGATCCATGACTCCTTGCTCATGGAGGGACCTGTCTGCTCCGGTCCCATCTCCCTTGGTGTGTTCCTGTGTCTTTGAGGGTTTCCATAGCAATTTCTATAAAAATATCCACTCATTGAAGTTTCTTAGTCATGGTAGATGATTTAAAAGATAAACGTAAGGAAAAAAAAAATATATATATATATATATATATATATATATATATATATATATATATATATAGCATAGCACAACATTACCTTAAGAATAAGTGCTTGCACACCAGTGAGTCCATGGATAATGTATCTGATTATGGGTCAGAAGAATAATTACTAGAACTGAGCTGAGCTCTCTATCCATGAATAAGCAGTTAACACTCAGGTAAGAATTGCTCCTTTTATAACTTCTAATTTTGCAAAGTTCTCATGGGTTTTGGTATCATCATGCTAGTAATTTCCACCTTTTCAGAAATTGTTTACCCCCTAGAAGAAACACATTGAAAATAAGTGAACCTCCATTAACTAAGAACTTTTAAAAACTGTATTTTGTTAAAACAATATTATCCTTTGAGGAATATTTTAGCAAAACCTATAGAGACATATGAAATTACTCAGTCAAGATGCCAATACCTAAACTACTCTTATTTGTAGAACATGTTTTATTTTATCATAAAAATAAAATATTTCACTTTATCAACATTCCAAAAGTGCTAACAAAATAAATAAGTTTATGAAGAGGACAAGAAGTACTATTAAATGAAGTTCAGAAATATATCGAGTTTTAACCAATGGTTTTAAAATAGCAACCTGGAAAAAACAGGTAAGTTGTTTTTACCTCTACTATGATCAAGGACATATAGCTGGACAGGCTGACAGTTAAGGAGAACAAAAGAAATGGGGAGCATTCTGAAAAATTATTCTGTAACCATGTAAAGAAGGGAAGATAATTGAGTTGGCAGTTCTTAAAATATGAGCTCCTACTCACAACCTCAGGACTGTAATGATACTAAAATAACCATGAATAAAGTTTGCCAAATATTTATGGAATATAAAAAGATAATGTAAAGTTTAACTGAAACACATAATGGACATGTAAACCGCTGAAGAAACACACAGTTAGGCTAGTGCAAGCTATCAACTTCAATTCTAACTTTATAATTAAAATCACACAAATAAATAAATAAATGACAGAGAGCATTAGGATGTAGATCATGGAGGAGAAAATAAAACAATAATATCCAAATGAGGTTATTCAAAGCAGTAGTCCATGGATAACCACATCCACAAAATAAAATCAGAAATTTTCAATATTCAATTTTTAATTAATTAATTCTCTTTGACTACTTTTATGTTTTCATTTCTACTTAACAAGAACCTGTGAAGAGTAAATAAAATAGAATAGCAAAAGATATTATTTGGGAATTCTGCATGATAATTCCATTGGTTCCTCAGTGTAAGAACCAAGGTTAATTTTTATAGCTAATGTGAAGACCAAAATAGATTTCATATATAAGTATATGGACACACACAGAGCACATGTTTATATTTAGTCACATAAAATCTATATATTTAGGTAGATGGTAGGCAGGAAATAAACATACATATAATCACTTTTGAATTATGATTAACCTAATTATAAATTCAAACTTATTTGAAACACTTAAAGATTAAATCTGTCCAAGCATAAGTTTATAGCTATACCATAATATAAGTTATTCAGTGAATTAACTAAATAATATAAACATCCCACAGCATTTTGATCAAACTCCTTAAAATAATCATTTTGTTTTATTTATAGTTATTTGCAATACATAAGCCAGGCCTGGAAATATTGTAGGAGATGAACAGGTTACTATCAAAGAGAGAACTTCCAAGCATTTAGAAGCATCCGTAGGTATAAATTGATATACTCGTTATAGATAATCTTAAGGTACAGGTGGTGTCAACAACACGCACTCAGGAGAAAAGGCTGTCTCAAATTCTTCATGTGATTGGCCCTCACACATATTCTCTGGAAGTTCTGGTCAGTGTCTGTGAGCATCAGCTTCCCTTTAGCCACTGTAAGGGTAAACAGGCAATTCCCTGTAGTTCACTGAAGTTGCCAAGGTAGTGTGTTCGGTAAATTAAGTGTTCTAAATGTATTTTCACTTATGATGTTTTCAGATTATAGTGGGATTATTGGGGCATCATCTTTTGTGAGTCAAGAACCTCTCTATTAATTAAAATAAGGCTTCTGTATAACATTTCTTGGTTGTTAAGTCTGTATCAATCAAGCTATAAATCCAAATGGTTTCTAAAAGTTCTCTATTTTTTATAAAATTTTAATATAGATGTTCTTTCTTCAGAATCATCTCAAATTAATAAAGTTCTTTAGTTAATAAAGCAAATATAGAATATTTTTTGTTTCCACTTTTTATATAGAGTAAATGGTGGCATAAATATCTTTCTATTGCATTGTAAGTACTGAAGCACATCAAAAACTATAAAAATGTTTGATAACTTGCTATAGCTGACATTCTCTGTATTAAATTATACTCACGTAGGGTGACCTATGTAGCAGCTAAGAAACCTTGAACTATTAAAGAAATAGTAATTTCTTTCATAATAGCTTAAAAATTGAGCATCTATATTTGCAGGAGCTTCTAAATGAATTTTTTTAACTTAAGAGGAATATCAGTATAAACTGAAATTCCAAATGGATAAATATATTCACATTAAGGAGAAAGGCAAATACAGAATGGAAGGATTAATATTTGAAATTGAACGAAAATTCTAGTTTTGTCTTCATAGGATAAGGAAAGCTTTCTTCAACATCCGTTTATATTATTGGTAGTATAATACCTTCCTACAATTCTTTGGTCTTATATCAAAAAAGATATTACTTCATATTATAATTCTTGATTAAAATATTCAAATTTATAAGATGTTTAAAATATACATTAGCATTTTTCAACTAAACAGTAACCATTGTGTCAATGGTAAAACAAATGAAATGCAGTACCTGAACCAAATCTCTCATAAGAGACAAACATCTAAGATTACCATTACACATACATATGTTTTGAAAGAGGCTAATCTTACTTGAGTCAAGTTAAATAGGGTTACACATGAAAGTTCACATGAACAGTCTATTTCCTGTCCCTTCTCAAGCAAAGTATCTGCTGGAGAGGCTCAGGGTCTGCAGCTGTCATCTTCCCTAGAGTTTGACCCATGAAGGGGCCTTTTGTTCTTCTGATAAGTGACACATTGTGTATTGCTCGGGTGTCCTGAACAAAAAGTATAGGGCAGCACAATGAGCTTCCCTCCAGTGAGCTTAAAAAGATGAAGAATAAAAGTAAAATTAGCTCTACCTGAGATGTGTTCCTTTCATGGAAACTTTCCTTGTCCATTAGAACAGAAAATATCATTTTGTCTGTTTATGGGAGCTAAATCTAAACTTTGCCTCTTTACCATCCCTCCTCCTCCCCCTGCACCAGTCCCAATTCTGGGACAAAAGCAACAGGAACAAAGGTTCTTTTTTTATTAAAATAGTCTGGTTAGGTGAGTTGCTGGCTTTTTGAGGGGGATTGTTGGAATGACTTTATCTGAGATAAATTGTCTCAATATATCTAAACAATTGGACAGAGTTGCATAGCTGTTGATTCTGTTTTGTTATCAATGTTGAAAGGAGTAATCATCTTTTTGATATGTTCTTACATTCAACTAAAAGATTTTATGCAATATGTTTCTAAATATAAATATGTAACTACTATACAAATGTCATTTAATATATACAAATTTCAGATACATATAATCTATAACAAATATAACCCCTACAAGAATGTTTTAAAAAATCAATGTGGAATACATAACTTATTTAATTAAGTCCTGTATTATGTCTAAAGGAAATATTTATATTTTTCTGGATATATCCTCAGACCACAATGGAAACCACTCTTAAGGAAGAGAAAAGTCATCTTTCCAGTTCTCCTCTTACTAATAGATCATGCAGCACCACGAGTCACCTGCTTGGCCCAAGTGAAATATACACCCAGCCGTAAAATCTACTGCAGTCCTCTAGTGTTGAAATCCATTTAATCAGTGAAAAACAAAACACATTCTGATTGGCTTAATGATAATTATCACACTAATTGCTTGGATTAGGGAAGATTCTGAGATTTATCTCTTCCATTGTCTTCCACATCAATTATTACATTTTTATTACCTACAGCTACATGATGATTATTAGAAAATCTAAAATTGATAAAGAAAACTTTCCACATAGTCCATAAAACCCAAGTTCAGGGGTTTTGCAAAATGTTTGCTACATAGTAAATAAAAACTTCTCTGACACAGCAACTTAGTTTTTTTTAATTTTTATTTTTTTTTTCTTGTTTCAGAACTTTTGTTTATTTATTTATTTTTCTGGCCGGCTCATTCTGCCCCAAGGGCAGGGCTGGCGTAGCATGTGGTGCCGGGGATCGAACCGTGGTCCCCACAGCCACCCAAGCTTTCCTAAGCAGGTGCCTTAGATCACCAAGCCATCCTGCCGGGCCCCATGACACAGCAACTTAAAATACAGTATTACAAATAGTTCACTTGCCTTTTAGATGCCCCAGGAGCATTATGGACTGTGTGATATCTAGTAAATATATACATAAATTTTAAACACAACAAAAGTGTGTATAGCCAGGTGTGGTGGTGCATGCCTGTAATCCCAGCACTTGGAAGGCTGAGGCAGGAGGATTCTTGCAAGTTCGAGACCAGCCAGGGCTACAAAAGTGAGCTCAAGGCCAGCCTGAACTTTAAAGCAAGACCCTGTCTCAAAAAGACCAAAAAAAAAGTGTGTATAAAACATCTACATACCTTTTATGAAGGCTTGGCAGGCAGGATTTATTGGAATAAATAATAAATAACCTACTACTCTCCATATTCTACAACTTCTACTTATTTATATCCTGAATAGTGGCCCGGCAGGATGGCTCAGTGGTCTAAAGCGCCTGCTTAGGAAAGCTTAGGCAGCTGCAGGGACTGTGGTTCCATCCCCAGCACCACATGCTGCGCCAGCCCTGCCCTCAGGGCAGGCTGAGACAGCCATAAAACAAACAAACAACCAAACAAAAGTTCTGAAACAAGAAAAAAATAAAAATAAAATAAAAATAAATAAATAAATAAATCCTGAATAGCAATACTGACTGTGTAGTGGATTACCAAATGGTGGTCAGTTTGTAATTCCCAGCTGAACTAAACCAGTGTGGTGCTGGGTGTGGGAGGCCAAGCTGGGGATTGTTGCCAGCAGCATACAAGGCAGAACTGGAGAGGCTGATGGGAGGCTGTAAAGGAAGCTGTTTGGAGAAACTGTTGGAGTTGTTGGAAGCTGATGGTTCTTTAGAGCTATTTTTTTTTTGGGGGGGGGGCTTGTCAAGTTGGCTTTCCTGGTGAACTTGACTGTTCTCATCAGAAGAGGAGCATGGGACCTCATGTGATTCGCTTTGGGGGAGCGCTTTCCTCACCTTGAGCATCACTTCCTGGCTCCAGA